>CAIGRP010027967.1:0-31493 GCA_903798385.1 Fraxinus cuspidata | reverse complement strand
AAAAAAAAAAAAAAAAAAATAGTTTCATGCATTTAATCCAAATGATATGTAACTTCTGATATTTTACAAAAAGCTCGACTAATGCAGCCAAGGAAAATAATAAAAATTGAGCTTGCAGTATATTGAACTTTAATTTGATTTCAAATATTATGTTCCAATCGCTTGATAATTATATCACAACCTCGTGTCACTTTTGTTTATAAAGTATCACTAGATGATCATGTAGAAGATTAGCTATGGTATGACTATCAATTTGGGAAGACGATAAGTGATGAAATTTGAAATTAAGTTGAAGATAAGTGATCTAATTGACATAAATTAAATTCTAGTGATCCCATTGAAATTTTATTAAAGTTCAGTGACCGTAGACTCTTTGCCACCTGACTACGTGGACCGGGTAGACCGAATCCGAGTCTGAGAGTGTGGTTCTATTGAACTAGCTGCCCACTGCCACCCATGTCTACTCCGCCGCCCGCCGCATTCTCCCCGACAACCGCCACTACCCCACCACTCTCTTCTCTCTCCGAAGCCCACCAATTCAAATTCCAATTCCTCCACCATCACCAATCATCCTTCCCCTCTGTTCTCTCTTCTTTAGTGAGTACTTCTATACCCACAATGGACACCAAAGAATAGATTCCTAACTTGGAAAACTTTTTGCAGGGTTTTTTGAAGCTACGCAGGAGTAACATTAATCATGGCCTACCTTCAAGCTCCTTGTTGAATCCTCGTGCTTCAATTTCAAGACACCCATATGGTATTATCACATTATCAGAATTTTGATTTTTTTTCCAGAATTATTGAAATATTCAAGGTCATGTTGATTTATATTTATTTCATTTTTGTGTGTTAACACTTAACAGAGGGTAGTAGAAGCAATACATATGATCCGGAGCTTCGATTTGTGCTTGAACTTGCCACTGACTCTGAATTGTATGAGCTTGAGAAAATTTTATTTGGCCCCAGGTGCTTAAAATATTTATACTTCAGATTTTTTATATAATTTTGTTGTAGTAATGTATAATGGTAACATTATCCAAGAACGGCACAACAATTGTAGTGAAATGTGCAACCTTTCAAGAGCTACGTTGTTCTTTTATCTGCTATTAAAACATTATTGTGTAGTACTTCGCCCATCCATAGGTCGGGTCTTGCTCTGATTTCAAGTGTAAGTGTAGTGTTTGTTGTACGAAAATGTTATGTTACCTTTTTTGGATAGGCTATTTATTTAGAACTGCTGTGTGGTTGGTATTTTAGTTTCAAATATGATTGTTTCCTTCCTTGACATTCGGTTTTTTTTTTCCCCAGTTATTTCAGTCCTTTGTTGAAATCAATAGCAAAAAGGGCTGAAGTTGATTATGTTATGATTGGAGAAGACCCGGACAAAAGGGAAGATTTTATTTCAATGCTTGAATCAAGATTTTTGTATCTTGCAGCTGATGCACGCTCAACATTAAGGTCATTCTATGGCCTTGCTAAGCATATGTGCAAATATTTCATGAACGAACTATATAACGGAGAAGCAAAAACTTTTTAGGCAATATAATTATCAATTTCATTTAAGATCTAAACGGAAAAATGTGCCCATGTAATAACATATTTGTGATACTTCGAATAGAAAGGATGGATTGTGAAAAAAAAAAATATTATCGTCCAAAAGCAACTTAATTCTTACTAGTGAGAAAGCTCGTAGTCAGAGCTGGGAAACATTATGCTTGTAATCTCAAGGTAAATTTGTCTAACTACGATCCCCAACCTCCGGTACTTATAGAAATGTATTACTTGAAGTGAGAAAAAAATTAAAGATTCCTTGTTCAGCCAAATTGTCAACTGAAGATCTAGAAGTAGAGATTTTCCTTCATCTATTGCAAGAATACTCAAGGTATGTCAAATCTCTTTCTTCATTCTATGGTAAATTCTGATACTGAGCAACTACTGCAATTTAAATACTATCCATTCATCCTAGAGAGAAGTTTGCTAAAATGATTACAAAGATAAGTGGTTGAAATATGCTTCTTATGTTTCCTCTTTTGGTCCATTACAAATTCCACATGTATAGTGGCATGCCTATCCCCTTGTAATATTTATCGAGATAATAAAGAATTATCCTTTTTATATCCTGCGACTGTGATCTTCAAACTTCAGATAGTATTCCTACAATATCCTTCTGCAAGAATCTATAGTACTGCTTCTATATTGCCTTTTCACATTGATTTCAGTCTCACATATATATATATACACAAATTCATATACTTATTTATTTTAGCAATATTTCAAAGTACATATCATCACTGGAAAGCGCAAAAAGCCCAATCACATAAATCTGAGAGATGTCTTGATAGAATAATCTTGATAGTAACTTGTTATGGTTTTCCATAGTGAAGAACCTGGGGATTTTCAAAGCTCAAACGGCAGTTCGACATCTACTGAAGGAGGTGATATTCTAGAACTTGGACTTAGTCGGTGGAAGGTACAATCAGTTGCAGCTTTAGGATTTGGGGCTGCAGAGCTTCAATCTACAATATTAAAGGTTTTTAGTTTTCTGATTTCTATTTGTGCTCTTTGTATCTCTTTTCATTTTAACTATTATCTGTTTACTTAATATTCGTATTTTAGGGTTGCGGGATGCTTGCATTTGAGAAATTTTTTGCACTGGTACGAAATAGTACAATTCCATATTTTTTTTCGTTTTTGTGTTAATGTACTGACTCTTAGGCAGTTTCCATGCTGCTGCAGATGGAAGGGAGGTTATCTGGAAAGATGTTCTTGGAAGCTGCCAAATATAAGATGAAGAGAGAAGTTGTCAGCAAGGTCCGTAATCTAAAAAAGCATTTCCTAGTTGGATTTGTTTGCTTAGGGGATAGAACATGACAAACTTCCTCAATTTGATTTTGCAATTAGAAGTCATACTCTCTTTGGTTTTCAGGGTGGACAGTTGGCAGCTATTGGCTTGGAATCCCAAGCAGCCTTGCTTGCTGCAAAACAGGTGTTATTTTGGGTCTTTGAATTTTCTGATGGCATGCTAGTTTGCTTCACAGACAGGATCATTAGCTGTATTTTGGGTCATTGGTATGATGTTTTGAAGTTGATGATTTTAATAATGCCGTTAAAAAGATTTGACTTATATTTCATAAATGTATTAGTTAGTTCCTCAGTGATTTCCTCTCTCTCTCTCTCTCTCACACACACACACAAACGCACGCACATTTATTGTGTTGTCCACTCTTAATGCTAAAAACCTACAGAAAACTGCTGTCACCTTCTCAAATTAAAATCCAAAATATAACGAAAAAATATAACAGCTGTACTCAAAAGGTAATAAGTTTCTATAGATACTTGATCTTTGCAACATTATTAGTAGCAATTAATGATACTTGAGCAATTTTTCCCACAATAAAAGAGTCTTGCAGAAAACATCTTCAGAAACAACATAGCTAGGCTTATTCATAAGAAACTTTGGGATCCAATGTGTATTCACTATATAATGCAAAACAATAGTTTTTCTTCTTACTTTTTAAACTGTAACGAGATTTAATTTGGTGGCATTTTTCATGGGTGGAAAGTGACTTTTGATTACTAGTTACTTTGATATAATGCCCTTTAGCAGCTTTTCTAGAATCTGGATGTTCTTATACCTAACTTTTTCATACCAACACTTGACAGGGTTTAAAAGTTGCTGCTACTCGATATCTGGGGCTTAGAAGCATGGCGCAATTACTTGGCCCAATGTATGGATTCTCTTTTGCCTATAAAGTTCCCTTATGGTTCCTATGGTTGTTCCTTTTCTCTTATTTAAATTCTTCGTCTCTTGCAATCATCCCTCAGTACTTCCCCGCATTTTCCTTGGTTCCATGACTCCGAGGATCTGGTTAGAAAGTATAGTAGTTTTCAGGTGTTGAGAATTGAACTGTCATCCAGGACTGAAAAACGAATTCATCTCTGAAAGATATAGCAAAGTATCAAGAAATTATTATTTATCATTTTTACGCCCAAGAAAAAGCAGATCTGTGAAAGTTCTGGTGATAAGGGACCTTTGAATTAGGATTCACGTTATTCTAAACTTTAAAGGAGCAGCATAAAACATGGTATAAGATTAGTATATTACTCTCTTTGTTGGAAAACAAAGACATGCTTCCTAATGCTGGTGTATTTAGCAAATTGCAATTATTTTCGTGAAGAAGGATAACTATAACTAATGCTGTCGTGGTTATAGAGCATATATTAATATACATGTACATTTATTATGCTTATTTATTCCACCCCTTAGTAATTCATTCCTAACCCTGCTTCTGCCTGCAGTCTTAAGTATTACTTGGTTATCATATCTTCAGTTAGGACCAACTTATGTGATCTTGACCAATTGTAATCTGGAAATCTCATGCAGGATGTGGGGAACCCTTCTGGCAGATGTTGTGATTCAAATGCTTGGAACTGACTATGCTAGGATCCTGCGAGCTGTATATGCATTTGCACAGGTAAATGGACTACATGCTGGTGTGCACTGATTCAGTAGATTTCATTATTTTCAAAAATCAATTCAAATATGAATGCTTTTTTACTCTCTTTTTTTTTTTTCTTTTTCTTTTTCCATTTTATAATTTTATATTATTATTTTCTTCAGATTCGAATCTATCGCTCTCATGGAATTGCATCAGATTATTAAGTAAGAAGGTTCAAATTTGGTGTTTGCAAATCATCTCATAAAAGTGATTGATGCCACATTTGGATCTTGAGCTGCAGTAACGGTAGAAGATATTTCTTTTGAGTGATTAGATATTTTTGTGTAGAAAACTTCGTAATAATTTGACTGCAATCTTTTCGTCACCTTAGTATGGCCTGGAAGATAACTATTGATTGTACATATCTTTTCCATATGGTTGATTATATCAGAGAAGTATTTCCTCCTGATGATTAAGTTTATTTGGATACATTTGTTAGGGATTTAAGGGCATATTTGCTGGATTAGAGAGATTTAGACCAAATATATCACGCCTCTCTTTCATATTGTTGTAGAATCTAGCTTATCAAACATGCCCTTAGGTCTGGCTATTTGTTTGTCCAAGCTGAATTAGTTAGATCAGCAATATCATATTTTAATGAGACTTGCACAATCTCGTATTACAAATTATCAACTCACATCACCAAATAGAATAGAAATGTAAAATTCATATTTCTCCGTCCCATAATTCTTCGACGGATTTGTACTGCCCATCTGGACAAACAAAGCTTTCACCTCTAAATCTCTTAGCCTGAGGTATTTGCTGAATCTGACTAACTCCTTCCTCGGTGAGGTTCCAATCAAATATTTGAATGTTTCTTTTATCCTCTTTATTGAAACTCTTCACATTGGGAATTCCTTGCTCCATTATCGATCTCACCACCTGCATTTGTTTTCAAAAATCCATACAAATAGTTCAAAACCAATCATAAAAATGCAACATAAATGTTAAATATGAAAGAAACTAAATGAATGCTATCACCTGAGTGTACACTCTTGTTTTTAGCTGGTGCAATCTCTTTCAGAATTGGGCTCTGCATCACTCTATGGCTGCCCCAAGAAGCACCATTTGCTCCCAATGAGACCATGCACAAACGATAATATTTTTCTCCTTACAAAACTGAGGGAATTTTTGTTGCTGCCTTGCAACATTAATTTCAACCTGCATAAATCAAGTTACTTCCTATAATCGCGATATTAGAGACTCAGAACACGTTTGACACTAGGGATTGAGTCGTACCGGCAGTATCATAAAAGAAAAAGAAGCTACAATTTTGCTTATGAGGAGATGTTTACCTTGGCTTAAAAGTTAAAAAGCTTAGACATGCTCTTGTACTGATTGGTTCTGTCTGTCACAGTCGTCTGTGTACAAAAGTCTAGACGTGTACTAAAAAAAAAAGCCGGAAATTAATCAAATACCTGATTAACAGGAGGGATGGTGGCATTTTCTAGAAGTTTTGAGAGTTTTGAGCAACTGTAGTTGCTGACACTGCCAAACCTAAATTATAGTAATCTTCCATTACCTTCCAGGTTTCATTTATGTCAAAATGAAACGTGTCTTCTTCGCTGAGGTCGTAACGGTCAGCACTCAGTATACAAGAAATAGATCCACATACTCTAGCCCCAGTTTCCTATGATACATTAAACTAAAACAATCATATTCTTGCAAAATCAATTTCCCCTAGTTTAAAATTATTGAGGGCAGGTAAAAAAGATCGTGGTGTGTATCTTTCCAAGACAACTTATAAGGAACAAACACTTCTTCACGGTTCTTGATGAGTCCACAGTTGAGTGCTTTTGCTTCCGCTCGACCGACGTACTCCTCCGTGTCATAGGAGGCTGCCGCGTCAAAGTGGAGTAGCTGGCCTCAACGGAATCCAAGAAGATGGATGCCAATTGTTCTGCTGGTGACATAGGATTTGTCGCTGTTTCAAAGCCTATTGACGGAATCTTATGGCCTGGGTTCAACAATATAAGAGACTAGCAAAATCGCCAGACCGAGTGGATGACTATTACAGAGATTATACAGCGTATTGACCTTTTTGTGCTAGCAAAGCAATTAATCATGTCATGTTATTACTTTATAGATTGATGAAAGGACCCCATTGAGAACCACATGCAGCAAAAGACAAGTTTTCATTGGTATAACGAAGAGAATGTGCTTTTTTGGCGTGCCGCGTAAGATAAGATTCCATCTTCATCATTTGCCATTGGGTTCAAATCAAATAAAAAGGAATTTATTTAGCACGACAAGAGCAATAAACTGAGACTTCATATTTCTCCGTCCCAAAGTTCTTCCACGGATTTGTACTGTGCCTTTGGAAAAACATAGCGTTCGCCTCTAAAGCCTTTAGACTGAGGGAGATGTTGTATCTGACTAACTTCTTCGTATGTAAGCTTCCAATCAAATATTTCAATGTTTTCTTTCATCCTCTCTTTGTTAAAACTCTTCACTATGGGAATTGCTCCTTGCTCATGTGTCCATCTCAAAGCTACCTGCATTTGTTAACGGCAGGTTGAATTCGGATGAAAGAATAATACTGGACAATATCTCTATGAATGGCCTTTTTGGAATAGCTTCTGCATCTACTTTCTGTCGAAAAGTTCTCTTAAGAAAATCGCATTGAATTAACTTTCCTTAAAAGCTCTTTTAATGAAACAACATACTTCCAAAAAATTATTCAAGTAGGCTAAAAAGCAGCTTCTTAATCTCAAAGTCCCTTTTGACTTAAAATGCCAAACCAACCCTAAATATGATTCTGGGCAGATAATACAAGCTTCACTGATTCCATTACCTGTGCTACACTCTTGTCCTTAGCTGCTGCAATCTCTTTAAGAACAGGGTTCTGCATCACTTGATGGCTGCCCCAAGCAGCACCATTTGCTCCCAATGGAGACCATGCACAAACAAGAATGTTTTTCTCTTTACAAAACTGAAGCAACTTTTGTTGCTGCCATGCTACGTTCATTTCAACCTGAAATATACGATCGTTACTACCAAATCAAATTACTTCCTATTGTAATCATGAAGGTCGAGACTGAAAGTACTGTAAACTTGGAGGCAATGCTACCTGATTAACAGCAGGAGGGATGGTGGCATTTTCTAAGAGTTTCGAGAGTTTTAAACAACTGTAGTTGCTGACACCAATGGACTTGGCTAAACCTAATTGGCAGCATTCTTCCATAGCCTTCCAAGTTTCCTTTATGTCAAAATGAAGCATGTCATCTTCACTAAGCTTGAACCGGTCGGCACTCTCCTTAATCCTTATCGGCCAGTGTACGAGGTAAAGATCCACATATTCTAGCCCCAGTTTCCTAAAGTCAATTAAAACTTCATATACAGTAAGTCCCAAAAAAAAAAAAAAGGAGACGTAGGTATGGCCCTTTGTCACCTTGGTTCTAGATTTAGTTGTTTATCAATCTTTTTAGAAACAAAATTTCCCTTGAATCCAACATTATCAGTTTGTTACATGATGAAACACTGCAGCTTGGCTTCAACATAAAAATGCAATTACAAGCCAGGCTATTACGATTAATCATAAAATATCACGTTTCTTCAACCTTTATTTTGGGTATTGAGACCAATACTTTCATTTGATTACAAGACCTTTGTTCAGAGAAATAAATAATCTTTGTTTAAAGAAATAAAGGAGATAGAAAAATATACAGTCAAAGACCAAAAAAAATTACTATATGAAAATTTTGACAGAAACATATTAGACTGTCAAATACAGAAAAAATCACTATAAGGAAAAAGACATGTACGGACTTTTCCTTCACAGATGTATTACAAGTGCTGCATTGGCAGCACCTGATTGGATCTGTTTTCTTTCTTTTTTTTTAAACTTCCAATGAAATGATGCCAAGTGTAGTCTATGAAGGAATTCTATGAATAAATTTTGTACATGTAACACGATTCATGACTAAAAAATTTTAATTTCTGACTCAACCAAACTCCTGTATTGTATGGAAACTAATAATAATACCTTAAACTTAACCAGATCCACAATATTCTACTATTTGTCCAAACTAGCCCCTTGGGCTCCATTAAAACGTGTTTTTTGGAAAAATATATTTTGGAACGGTAATTTTTTTCGAAAAATGTGATTAAAAAGAAGAGAGAAAGAACTGCATTTTGTATACAATTTTTTTCGGTCAAAAGTAAACACGTCAATTTATAATTTTCGGATGCGCCTACGGAAGTACCAGATCTGGCCCACTATGGGAGCAGCAATTGGGCCAAACCAGGCCCAAAACCCAACAATAACTAAACCAAAATCTAACCTAGATTTCTTCAGCAACCAATTCGGCTGCAACAATGAGTTTGGGAACTTTTCTTTCCTATCAATTATGACATCTTTTTGCTAAACTTCAATTTTTAAAAGGAGTTGCGCTAGGTTTATTTCTTGGATTAAACAATTTGTACACACAAAGTGTACACATTTTTCGTGCCTCATCGCCCATCGAGGTTTTCGAGAAGTAGGGCACAGACCATGTTGTCCATCCCGCTTCCGATTCCTCAACGGGGCATGAATTATAACAAACTTCTTCCCTATAATTTCCTGATTCTTTCAAATGTAATTGCAAACCCTAAACTAAATTACTGTTATTGTAAGGGATTCTCATTATCTGAAGTTAGTATTTATAATGGGATTCAATTCATACAGTGAAAAAAGGGAATGAAAAATCAAGTACCTGAGCGTTTCTTTGAGGGCAGGCAAAACAAGATCATGGTGAGTATCGTATAGCGACAATTTAGAAGTGACAAACACTTCGTTCCGGCTCTTGATAAGGTCACGGTCCAGTGCCGCAGCCACTGCTTGGCCGACGCAGTCCTCCGTGCCATAGGAGGCTGCCGTGTCAAAGTGGCGGTAGCCGGCCTCGATGGCGTCGATGAATATGGATGTAAGTTGTTCAGGCGGTGGCCTAGGTAGTGCTGCGGTACCGAACCCTATTGTCGGTATCATTTGGCCGGAATTTAGCATTACATGAGGAACTTTGGATGTGGACATTATTGGAGTGGATTAGTATTGGAAGTAGTGTCAGTTGGAATTGGCGTCAACGTATTTGGTTTTATATATCGTCACAGACAGGAAAGACAGTGATTTTGTCTTTTGTGTAAGAAACACGGTGTAAATTTTCTTACGCGATCACTGAAATTTCGGCCGAGTCTCAATTGAGTCATGATACTTGATTAGGTCATTCAACTTCAATTTATCTTCGAATTTCATCGACGATGTTACATGTCATTTTCGAAATTCATCGAAATTGCTTAATTGATAGACATGCTACGATGAGATCTTCTACAGGCTGCATGGAGTTGTAATTTACCACAATGCAATTTTTATAAAATAAAAATAAATAAATAAATTTTTAATCTAAATGTCATAATATTCATTTGACCATTTTCAATTCTATGGCGCCATGTCACTATTACATGAAAGATCAGTTATGATTTGACTTTCACTAAGCAATTTCGTTATTTTTGGGGACTATAGGTGACTAAATATGAAATTTGAAATTGAATTATAAAGTTTAGGGAACCAAATTAAGCCAAATTAAAGTTAGTGATCCAATTGAGATTTTTCTAAAAGTTCAATGATCACACAAGAAAATATCGAAAAACAATTGACTAGAGCTTGTTTGAGCCCAATGTTTTCCATGTAGTGAAAAATTAAGGAAAAAAATTGTATTTACATGTAATATTATTTTATTTAAGAATGTGCGGTTGAAAATAAGAGGAAGTAAAATGTATTTTAATAAATAATGGAAACCAGAATAATATTTTTATCAATGTTTAAAACCCAGCCCGGGCATTGCCCTGGAAAAGAATTAACGGCCAAAGATCAAAAGGTTTAAGTGGGATCGAACCAAAGGTAATAAATAAATATTCAAAAACATTTTATTTTTATTTTAACAATAGTATATAATTAAATTTTCACACCAATTCAAAATAAATACAAATATGTCAAACGTATGTTTTTCTAATATAAAATTTATTATTTTTTAATTTGTTGGATCACTTAAAAACTCATTCCAATTTTACTAAATAATTTGTACGGAAAATAAATGTTTAACAATCTATAGGAATTGAGTAATTTAATTTTATATTCATGCACCATGTGACCATAAATAATAGAGAAGTGCTATTTGTACAGAAATATGTACAAAATAGATGACAAAATTGCCAAGTGGCTGCCCCCTATTGGGGGACGCTGTAAACAAAGTCGTACAAAATTATGTACAAAATAGAATTATTGTAAATAATATTGAACAAGTGTACTTTATTGAAATTTGTTAATCCCACATTAAAAGTGTATTGAAAAAGTGTGCTTTATCGAATTATCAATCCCACATCGAAAGTTTATCAATTATGGAACTCAAGAAGTAGATATAAAAAAGTTCCATAGGTTAGAAAAATGTGTAAATGGGTTGCCATATCTTAGGTAACCTTTTTATTATGTTATAATTGTTGACCTCAAAAATGCGTCAACAGAATCCCTTCAATCTTCTCTACATATAGACATCACATGCACACTGGAACACCCATTACGAGACAAAAGCCACCAGTCGATAAAAAGATCCAGCGACCGTTTGCACTCCGACGGTCAAGTCAACGACCGACGAGAGGAAAAGAGAGTGCAAGAGAATTCGGATTGGGTTAGAGAACATACATTGGAATGAAATGAATCGCATATATATAGGAAGTGAAAATGGGACACGTGGGTAATGGGTTGAGCCCAAGATGCAAATTCTTTAATTTAATAAGCCAAATCCAATGAGTAGCCGATGCCACATAATTTATAAGTGTAACAGTAGTCCCTCAAGTCTAAGTCATACATTCATATGCGGGTCGGACTTCGAAATATAAGTAGTCAAGTAGGTGAGGTCTTACAGATTGCCTCAAAAATATAAATAGCTCCGATAAATCAGGACTTACGAACTGTCTCGAAAAATTATGCGTATAAGCTTGAATAAGCGAGGATTTACGAATTGTCTCGTAAGGTGTCGTATATAATTTGTCAAAATTTCAACAGCATCTCATCTATAATATGGGTTAAACTAATCATGTAATACAATATAATACAATATATCCACGGCACATATACCAAATAAATTTGTGGTCCATTTGCCCCTCAAACTACTCATGACAATAAAGTGAATAATGATATCAAATTTCTTCAAGATATAATATGCAGAAAGCCTATCATAATATGCATGCTTGTAGAATGAAACTCACATATATGTAGGAAAATGTAAATAGGCCACATGAGTAATGGGTCGAGCTCAAAATGCAAATTGTTTAGTTTAATAAATCAAATCTAATGAATAGTCGATGACATGTAATTTATAAGTGTAACAATAGCCCCCGAGTCTGAGTTGTACATTTATGTGAGGGTCGAACTTTGAAATATAAACTGCCAAGTGGACGAGGTCTTACAGATTTCATCAAAAAAATGAATAGCTCTAATAAATCAAGACTTACGAACTGCTTCGAAAAAAAAAGCATGCAAGCCTGAGTAAACGAGGACTTACGAATTTCCTCGTAAGGTGTTGCATATAATTTGTCAAAATTTCGGTAGCATCTCCTCTGTAATATGGGCTAAACCAATCTTATAATACAGTACAATATATCCACGACACATATACCAAATAAATTTGGGGTCCACTTGCCCCTCAAACTACTCATGACAATAAAGTGAATAGTGACATTAAATTTCTTCAAGATATAATTTGCAAAGAGCCTATCATGACATGCATGCTTGCAGAATGAAACTCACATATATGTAGAAAAATATAAATTGGCCACGTGGGTAATGGGTCAAGCCCAAGATGCAAATTGTTTAGTTTAATAAACACAATCCAATGAATAGTTGATGCCACGTAGTTTATAAAGTGTAATAATAATTTCCCAAGTCTAAGTCGTACATTTATGTGCGGGTCGGACTTTGAAATATAAACTGTCAAGTGAACGAGGTCCTTATAGATTGCCTCAAAAATATGAATAGCTTCAATAAATCAAGATTTACGAACTACCTCGAAAATATGCATCGATCCCAAATATGTGAGGACTTACGAATTGCCTCGAAAGTATCTGTGTGAGCCTGAATAAGTGAGGGCATACAGATTGCCTCGAAAGATGTCGTATATAATTTGTCAAAATTTCGACAGTATCTCATCTGTAATATGGACTAAACCAACATGTAACAATATAATATCTCCGCCGCACATATATAAAATAAATCGAGATACATTTGCTTCTCAAACTACTTATGATCATAAAGTGAATAATAATATATTACATTTCTCCAAGATGTAATATGCAGAGAGCCTATCATGTATCATAATAGGTCATATGCTTGCACAACTTAATATAATAGCAATGCTATAGTGAAACAACATGTTGATAATAGAGATGGCAATTTTTCCCGTCCCGCCTCGAATTGGGCAAAAAAAACCCGCCCCAACGGGTTGGGCGGTGCGCCTACCCTCAGGTCACAGGGCGGGGCGAGGGTGCCCCGCCCCGAATCCGCCTCGTGAAGAATAATAATAAAAAAATAATTAACTATAAAAAAATAATTAATAAACTGAAATTTAAAAAAATTAAAAAATATACTAGACGGTAAACAGGGCAAG
Organism: Fraxinus cuspidata; assembly: GCA_903798385.1. Taxonomy (NCBI): domain Eukaryota; kingdom Viridiplantae; phylum Streptophyta; class Magnoliopsida; order Lamiales; family Oleaceae; genus Fraxinus; species Fraxinus cuspidata. The sequence goes on along the minus strand of CAIGRP010027967.1, from coordinate 18,358 downwards.
CCCGCGCCTCGCCCAGTCTAAGGCGGGGCAAGGATGAGACGGGGGTGCTCTGCCCCGAACCCGCCCCGTTGCCATCACTAGTTGATAATGTAGATAACATGACATACGTACTAGTTATAGTGAAAATAGTGTCATGACATGCTACCAATGATGTGGCATGCGTACCTGACAGAAATAATATAATGCATATGCTAGCAGTAATAATGTAACGATATAAAGATACTAGTATCGCAATAGTCTCCCATGTCTGAGTCGAATATTAATATGCTGGTCGGACTTGGAATATAAGCCATTGTGATGAAGTTGATGTAGAGACGAGACTAAATATATAAGCAGCTGTGATAAGTTGATAAAGAGGCGATGCTCTGAATGTGTAAGTAGCAGAGGCGATGCTCTGAATCTCTGAGTAGCAGATGCGATGCTCTGGATGTGAGTAGCAGAGGGAATGCTCTAGATATGTAAGTAGCAGGGGCGATGCTCTGAGTGTGTATAGCAAAGGCAATGCTCTAGATATAATTAGCTATAATAAACCGACATCCGTACATGGGGGTGGCACGTTTGATCCAGCTATGAAAAGCTTCGTCTTCGTAGGTATTAAGGTGGGCCCATACCTCTCCTTACGAAGCGACAAATAATTTGAACTCTTTGAAGATTAGTGGATGTAACATAACTGAAGCAAAAACAAAGCTTTGAAAGATAGGTAGCTCTAATATAGAAGATGCTGAGGTGCTAAGGCGTGATGAGCTCTTTGAAGATAAATGCAGCTGCAATGCAACATCTTGTAAGGTTAGGCATCTCGTAGAGCGATGAATGACTATCGAGCTAGTGGCTCATCTTGAACTTTCAATGTCTTATATGCTAACTTCAAATAGAAGAGGTCTTAAAATTGGACTCGACGATGGTGAGAGGGGAGGAATAAACATCGACGAGGAGGGGAATAAACATTCCGTAAATAGCTCTCGAACTATCGGAGTCTTATAAACTGGCCTCGGAATGATAAGGTTTTATAGTTAGGCTCGACAATAGTGAGAGACGAAGAATAAACATCTCGCGAAACAAGAAATAATCATCTGGCGAGGTGGGGAATAAACATCTCGCGAAGCTAGGAAATGTTCCTTTTGTAAGGGCAAACACGTTTGGCTATGGTTTCAATGATGCTCCTTTTTCAAGGGCAAATACTTCAAAATCACACCATTTCATTTATTTAAGGAACGAGAATTCCAAGGTACCGTCTCTTCCTTTATTCAAGGAATCCAAGATGTAGCCTCTTCATTTATTCAAGGAGCGAGGACTCCAAGAAATACGCTTCTTCCTTTATTCAAGGAACTAGGACTCATAGAAATGTCGCCTCTTCTTTATTCAAGGAATGAGGACTCCAAGAAATACCGTATCTTCTTTTATTCAAGAAACGAGGACTCCAAGATGCCGCATCTTCCTTTATTCAGGGAACGAGGACTCATAGAAGTACCATCTCTTCCTTTATTCAAGGAACAAGGACTCCAAGATGTCGCATCTTTCTTTATTCAGGGAACGAGGACTCATAGAAGTACCATCTCTTCCTTTATTCAAGGAACAAGGACTCCAAGATGTTGCATCGCCTCTTCTTTATTCAAGGAATAAGGACTCCAAGAAATACCGCATCTTCCTTTATTCAAGAAACGAGGACTCCAAGAAATACTGCATCTTCATTTATTCAAGGAACGATGACTTATAGAAGTACCATCCTCTTCCTTTATTCAAGGAACAAGGACTCCAAGATGTCGCATCTTCCTTTATCCAAGGAACGAGGATTTCAAAATATACCGCACCTTACTTCAAGAAATGTCACTTGTGATAATAAGAAATCTACAATCTATGGCTCGCTTTGGGCAATTAGAATGATCAATAGAGCCTTTGAACAAGAGAATTCCAAACTAAGCAATTTATCAAACACTTAGCATGTACTTGCAATAATAATAATAATTCATTTAGCATGACTGAGATTTGTAGCCCATCCACGACACCATCAAGAATTACAATAGCAAATTTCACATACTTTCATAATTTGTTAATGTGGATATTGTATTAATTCATGCACACATCAGATGATATATCACTATAAATTTAAAATGCAAATAGAAGAATTTTGCCACCTCTAACTCAAATTTTGCCATTACCTATCTTCAATATTAAGGTCTAATAGCAATAAACAAACAGTTCACTTGGTGCTAAAATAGTTTTGCAAGTCAATATTGTGGATAAATGAATAGAATTTGATGGCTTTAGAATAGAAGCATCTCCAAATTACCGTGATTGGAAATTTTCAAATAAGTCTTCCGCATCAATAAAATCCCAAATTTCTATGTCATGACTTATTTATGATGAAATAGTCAATGGAGTGCTTTAGAAAAATACCAACTATAAAGCAATGTATTCTGAATAGGGACATGCCCGATGTAACAAACGAAAACAAGATGCCAAACAAATTCCCCAATCTCTAATAGGATTTGTAACGGGTCCATACTACCAAAGAAGCCCAAATAACTGAAATAATTAATAGAAACATGGGGCCAAGAAAAATAAGCTTCTCAGCCCAATCCAGCATAATCTAAAAATGAGAACTTAGAAAGAATTTTAATCTTTTAACTTTGTAGAACATGCCTAAGTGGATAATGGATTCATTCACCCAAACCAAGAGGTGGGAGAAGTTGACTGTAATCCAAAAGGGTAGAAGCAAGTGCAATATTGAAGTATCAAATAAGCCCAAAACTTTAGACAAGCTGAGAAGTTACTAGGCCTAAGAAAGAAAAATTAGTGTAGCCCAACTTTATAAAAATATTTTACCCATAATCTCAAAGCCCGTTACTTCACGTACACCATTCCCAACCCATTTTAGTGGATGAAATATTTTCACATCATTCATAACGCTTGAAAAGTATCAATCAAGTCGGGAATTATGCTATATGTACACTATGTTTGTACAACATGGTGTACAGTCCCCTCACATAGAGGGGGTCCACGAATTTTTTAATCATGGTGGCCCCCCTGTACACCATGGTGTGCATTCATCATTATCAGCAGTATATTGAAGGGTGCCGAATCGAAGGTTGAACAACGGTCGTCGAAGGTTATGGAGGTTTCGACAATAGTTAAATACCAAAAAGTGTAACTCGTTTCATCTTCAGTTGGTAGTAGAGCTGTTTAATTTGAAGCTTGGTTGTACAGTTAACCATAGTCTCTAATTTCTATCATTTTTCATTTGCTCCATTTTTATGTATCCCGGTGATATTGAGCTTCTTTTTGCCAAATGCCCACGGTAGGACTAATAATGGCCTCCATTTATGCTATTTGTTGCTGAATTTTTTAATGCTTGAAGTATCAAACAATGGTGGTTCACCTTTTCATTTTCATCTCTTCCTGAGTATTTTGTTGGACAAACCCATATGTTGATGTGTATGGAATAAATCCACATTTTCTTCATTGTCGTCTTCTGTGGGTGCTTGAGATTAAAAAGAGGGATTTTTCCATTTTTACTCTCCATTTTGGTTGAAGGAACTCCTCGGAAAATCATCATTTTTTGTTTTGTTTGCTGTAATCGCTTTCATGTTAGATTTCTTCAACCATCAACTGAAAATAGCCATTTTTCATGGCAGAATTTTCAACCTGGGTTTCTTCAACCCTTCGCCGAAAAGCTTATTTTTCAAGCAAAAAATTTCAGATCTTAGGTCATATCCAGTGCTGTACCAAAATTTGCACCATTTTGCTCCAAATCTTGCACTAAACTAAAATTCATCTCCAACCATTACATCAAATGAACAGTGTTTAATCTTTTTTTCTCTTTTTTTATTCTTAGTAATTTATTCATTCCAAATATTATTTATTTATTTTAAAAATAAATAAATTACTAAATAAATAATTATGTTAAATTAAGGAAAATATTAAATTCATTTTATTAATTTATTTATTTTAGAAATACATAAATTACTAAATAAATAATTACGTTAAATTAAAGAAAATATTAATTTCATTAATAAATATATTATTAAAACATAGTACAATTAGTGAGGTCACTTCAAAAATGAAAAATATTAAATCATGACATTAAAAATTAGTGCACTGCATTTTAAATTTGAATATTATGAGTCGAGATATCATTGCAATTTAATTCTCGAAATTCGTATGTTCTTCCCTCAAATGATCGACTAAACTATGCACTTGTTTTATGTATCGTTTTCTTTAAATAAAACTAGATTCATGTAGGTATGTTGTTGTAATATATTTCATGTTAACTATAAATAATTGTGTTTGTTATATTTTAAATTTTTTATTCTTTAATCGTGTTTGTTATATTTTAAAATTTTTTATTCTTATTTTAAATAATTTAGTAATTATTATTTTTTAACATTTAAAATTTATTTTAAATGCAAATAATAATAATAATAGTAAAAATAATAATAATAATACTAATAATATCCTGAATAATAATAATAATAATAACAACAACAACAATAATTGTATTAAAAATTACTTATGACACAAATACCCTCCAACAATTCTTTTGGCAGTGCAAAAGTGAATAGTGTTGCACCAAATACCAAAGCTCACTTTTGCGCCATTTTTCCAAAATGGTGCAAAATTTGGTGCCATATTGGAGCACTTTTTACACCAAATTTTGGTGAAATTTAATGTTTTGGTGTTGCCATTGGAGATGGCCTTAGTAGCTCCATTTTATTTTATTTTATTATTATTATTATTTTTGCACTGGCCGACTTCTTTCATTTTTTGGTAGAGAATGTGTCTCAAAAATATCATCCTTACATGTTGCTGCCTTTGCTTTTTTCAGTAGAAATTGCCCGGAAAATTATCTTTTTTCGGTGGCTTTTGGGATGTGATAATAACATGGTTAATGTACTGATTCCCACAGATTGCGCCAATCTGTTGACCCAAAAAATGCGTCAACATATTCTCTTCTACCATTCCTCCACTTAGAGATCACATGCACACTGAAACAACCGTTAGGAAACAAAGGCCAATGGTCGAGAAAAATGTTTGAAGATCGTTTGCACTACGGTCAAGTCAACGGCCGGATGAGAGGAAAAGAGAGTGCAAGAGAAGGAGAGGGAATTTGGATAGGATAAGAGAACATACATTGGAATGAAATGAATCACATATATAGGAAGTGTAAATGGGCCACGTGTGTATTGGGCCGAGCCCAAGATACAAATTATTTAGTTCAATAAACCAAATCCAATGAATAGTCAACGCCACGTAATTTATAAGTATAACAATAATTTCTTTTTAAAGAATAAGTTTTGGAAATCCGTCGAATCGTTAAAATCTTAATTGGTTCCCAAATTAATTGGCAGATTTTTTTGGTTATTTGACCGATTTTTATAAACAGTTAATTTATTATAACTGGACTATATTTTGGCCCTATTCTCATTTTTTTCGTTAAACGACCGATTTGATCCGATTTTAAAAACATTGATTTTTAGCTAAATTATAGCTATGAAACCATTTAGTAGAGTTGTAATATTAATTTGAAATTTATAGTATAAAAGTATGTTTATTTTACAAAGGATAACAACTTATTAATAACTATTCATGAAATATGTCATGCAAGTGTACACGTGATGTTAGAACCAGTGTTCTAAATAGCGTGTTTAAGAGTCGTCTAGACGTGAGTCACACGCGATACACATTCCCTTGACAGTAAGCGTGAAATTAAGTGGTCAATCCTCAAGTGATTGCTTAATGCGTGCCTATGCGCATTTTATTTTTATTTTTATTATTTTATGCCCTTTTAAAAGTCTCCTTTGATTTAATTTCAACTTTTTCCTTTGAAAATTATAGAATTGACTAGTGGTAGAAATTATTAAGTAAATATAGTATTTATAATTTTAAATATTTGGCATGTATTATTTTATTTATTAATTGAGTTTTGTAATAATTTAATATTGTAAATAATATTAAAATTTAAAAAAAAAAAATTTATGCCTAGGCTCGTTTAAGCTCTTAAAGCTAGAAACATGACTTTCACACCTAACCAGGTTTTACATTTTTTGGAACACTGGTTAGAACAATCATCTAAGCTTGCCCTGCATATGTGTAACATATTGATTGTAAAATTAATTTTCAATTATTTAGTTCTTAAATTAATTTTTTGATACTTTGGGGAACACGATTACCACAAATAGGTGGCTAAAGTGCCTTGGTAATAAAAAGAGTGTAAAGAACTCTCGTTCTTTTTCAATACTTTCTACTATTGCCTTGATGTTTATTTGATTATTGTTCGAAAAGTGGTTAAGTGAGAAGTTTTAACTCCATGTTTGAGTGGGATCTATAATTTTAACTGGATCACACATATTCATATTTTATTTCGAGAAATGATTAATATATTATATTTATTCATTCTATTTTGAAAGACGATAACTAGCAGTCTTTAAACACTATAAAAATGAGCAAATTTATATTAAGAACAGATCCTGAAGTCGAGAGCTCGGATTTATAATTTTGTTCTTGTTTCAATCTTGTTGATAATCATGTTCGTGTTTTGATCATATTGATCATTCAAGAAGAAACTCATAATCCAGAAACCATAGTTATCACGTCATCACTAATTCACTCTGTACTTGCGTAGCTAATTAAGACCAAAAAAGCAGTATATGAGTTAAGTGTGGCTTTGTACTTGGAAGAGTCGAATCCATGACATAAAATGTTAGATATATATCAAATATATTATTTGACAGAAATAATTAGATTAGATAAGATAGTTGAGTGGTAAAAAGTATGAAATTTATGTAGGAGGTTGACAATTTGAACCACATTCCACACGATGATTATGGACTTCTTTCATCAAAATAATTTTTATTTTTATTTTTGGATTTATAAGTTATGTCAAACTAGCCGGTACTCGTGATATATTGAAATCTTAAAAAACCTCATAAAAATCACAACTATTTTCTTAGTGTCCGTTTGATAGAATTTATTTAGGAATAATGAGTTATGGAATTATATTTTTTGGAGAATGAGTGGTTAAAAAGTAAGGAAACTTTATTGGTTTATGTGTAGAATATTTTAATGTGTGAATGTGTGGTGGAGAAATGATACTGTAGCAAACAATTTAATTTCTGAAAAAGATGACAAACAGGGCATTAATGAATTCTAATTATTATTGATTTTTTAAATTATATATATACTGGTCCTGCTCCTTTGAAAATACAACAAAAATCATTTTCATTTTCTATAATTGTGATATACTCGATTTTAGTACTATTTTACTTTATTGAAATATTGTTCTGGAGTAAAATTTTAGGGTAAAGTCGCTTGTGATTGTTGTACGAGGGATTTAATCATTATATCCTGAGAGTAACTGTCCAAATAGGTCTTAATACTTAACGACTAGATAATTTTACTTTAAAATATCGTGCTACCACCAGTTTGGATAACTTTTCTTTTCTGTATTTTATTGCTTTGCAGTAGTATGTAGTGGTGGCAACCGAGCCGAGCGGCTCGTCGGCTCGGCCGCTCGGCTCGTAAAAAAGAGTCACGAGCCGCTCGGGCTCGTCAAAAGCCCGAGCCGAGCCGCTCATGAGCTCGACGAGCCGAGCCAAAATGAAGAGCCCGACCCGAGCCGCAAGTGAGAGCCCACGAGCCGGCTCGTAAAAACATTAAGAAAAATTTTAAAAAAACGTAAAAAATAAAAAAATTCAAAAAGCTCGTGGGCTCGCGGCTCAGCTCGTGAGCCGAGCCGAGCTCGCCCACGAGCAAACGAGCCACGAGCCGGCTCGGCTCGTGAGCTCGTGGCTCGCTTCCCACGAGCCTCGAGCTCGAGCCGAGCTCGTGGTTTTATGGGCCGAGTTGCGCTAGTAGAATGTGCAATTAATTTTTCCTACATAAAAGTCACATGGTTAGACTGGCTATAACATATAAAGGATGCAAATTTTTGAAATGTGAAATATTTTTTAGCAGTTGAATTTGGATCCATGTTTTACCATTGGTTCCCAATCAATTAGTGTATACTATAAAAAGATCAATCAATTTGTTGCGAAAATGAAATTCATATTTCTCCGTCCCAAAGTTCTTTCAGGGATTTGTACTGCCCTGGAAAAACAAAGTGTTCACCTGTGAGGCCTCTAGCCTGAGGGATCTGTTGGATTTGACTAACTTCTTCATCACTGAGCTTCCAATCAAATATTTGAAGGTTTTCTTTCATTCTATTCTTGTTGAAACTCTTCACTATGGGACTCATTCCTTGCTCATGTATCCATCTCAGAGCTACCTGAATTTTTTTCAAAAGTCCATAAAAATAGTCCAAACTAAACCCAACATATAAGTTGAGTTCGGAGTATAAATCAATCTAAAGTAATGCAGTCTCACCTGTGCTATACTCCTGTTTTTAGCTGCTGCAATATCTTTCAGAATTGGGCTGTGCATCACTCGATGGCTGCCCCTAACAGACCCATTTGCTCCCAGTGGAGACCATCCACAAACATGAATGTTTTTCTCTTTACAAAACTGAAGCAATTTTTTTTGCTTCCACGCAACATTCATTTCAACCTGCAAAAATCAAATCATGATACTAGAGACTCAAATTATTGCAAGAACAAATTATTACCTGATTACAATCATGCTACGTGAAACGGGACATCAAATTTGACATAATACCAAGTGACATTCTATTATTGGATAATTTACAATACAATTAGTTTTTCATCCAATCATCTACTGTTATAAGCAATTATATCAAATTTTCTATCAAATCTTTCTGGGAAAGGAGCTTTATCTTACCTGATTAACAGCAGGAGGGATGGTGGCCTTTTTTGAGAAGTTTCAAGAGTTTTGCACAACTGTAATTGCTGACACCAATAGACTTTGCCAAACCTAATCGACAGCATTCTTCGATAGCCTTCCAAGTTTCATTTATATCAAAATTAAGTATGTCTTCTTTAGTAAGTTTGTAACGGTCAGCACTCCGCTTGATCCTTATTGGCCAATGTATAAGATAAAGATCCACATATTCTAGCCCCATTTTCCTATAAAAAATTTAAATCTTCTTATATAAGATAGAGATGCTATATGACACTTGGTTACCCAGTGTTTGGACTACATGTTGACTGTGGATATTTAGGAAAGAGGGTGAAATATCATGAATTTTAGTCTTGATTTAAGTAAGTAGCACTGTATGGTTCTAAATACTCACATGAATAAATAAAAATTATCTCTTGCAAAGCTCAACGAAAACACTGAAAGAATTTACAATACTGTTGCAAATGACCACATAATCACAGAGTTTTTAAATAGTTACCATGTAGTAGTACATTTCAAGAATAGGATTGCACTCAATGTGAAGAAACAAAGGTTAAATTTGAAGGAAAAAATTGAAAGCTGATGAATGATAAGTTCGCGTCTACCCTAGGATTTGTTGGGTAGCATTGTTATTTGTAAATTACACCCTATTAAAATTTGGATCTAACCCCGGTTTTATGGGGTAGTACTAGATTATATTCTCCACATAAAGTACTCGTACAAATTTATTCTTACAAGGATGTTTTATAAGTTGGCAATTCTAACCTAAAGTATTTAAATTAGGATTGCCAACTGGAAGTTCATCGACTTGCTAATTAGTGATTACATATTTATTTTTTTCCCATGTAACATATGTTAATGATAAATATAGTGAAGAGTAGTGGATTTTTTTTGCGTCACATTATGGACAGAAACAATTAATCAGATATGACATGAGAAATTTCAATGTCTTATGATTTCAAATTTATTCGATAACTTGAAGTCTAGCTAGACATATTTCTGAGACACGATTGTGTGAAAAACATTAAACAATTGTGGAATTATTTTCTCACACATGAAGGTCTGGTGAGAACTTAGGTTCTAAGCTTCTTACAAAAGGATTAGTGAAGATAAACAATGAGGAGGAGGAGGTTAAATCTCCTTATTAAAAAATTTACAATTGTGGAAATTCAGCCTAATATTACGAACGGGTAATTTTAGTTTCAAAAGGTAAACTAGTCATTCTAAGTGGATATTTTGCAGCACTAGATTTGAGATATCCTATCCTGGATAATTAGTGCTGGTTCTTAGTTGAAAATGTTGAGTTTTATAAACACTAAATGAGGTTCAGTTAAATGTTATAAAGATATTGAAAGAACTTCAATATCGTGACATGAATCACAATAAGTGTAAGGTTATAAAGTGCGCTAAATGAGAACAATGTGGAACGTAAGAACATTAGAGTATTCGTGTGTGCGCTATCAATTATATTGTCATAAGTAATAACTAGTTCAAAACTTTTAGTTACACAAATGTTATGTGATACTTATGCTAAGATAATGTTAAAATCAAAAGATATGTTATATTGAATACTGTTAATTATGAGTTTATTTTTATTTGAACAAGTGAGACATTGTTGATTTTTTTCAAATAGACAAGAAATGGCTAAATCAAAAGGCTGGGATATGAATTAGGACTTGTGTGCTCAATTTGTTACAGAAAACATATTGGTTTCTACGTTCCACGCTTTGAGCTCTCTCGAACGAGAGCCCCAGGCAAAGATTTAAGTGTGTTTGATTAAAGGATGAATTTGAATGGAAAGAAAATAAATTCATTTCAATTTAATTGTCTAAAACTTATTTGTATGAAAATTATTAATTATATATGTTTAATTTGTTTATTTTTATCCTAGAAAATGTTATATGTATCCATCTTTTACTGATAAATAGATGACAGTGGGGGATAGCTGAGAGAAAGAGAAAGTGAATTACTTGAAAAATAAATTTATACTCCCTTAAAGAAAAGGTTTTTTTTTTTTAGGAAAATATGGTCGCATGACAAACTTTTGAAATATATTCTTCATAAAAAAAATGGTAATCAAACACCCCAAAATTAAGAATTTGGATGGAAAAAATGACATTTCTCCTGAAAAATAAAATCAATCAAACATACCATAAATTCTTTGATGGGAAGAGTACTTGCACCTTTTTGGTCATCTCACACCTTATGAATTATTGAGTTGATATGATACTTAGACTCTCTATTTGCCTCATTTCTAAAATTCATTTTTCCTCAAATTCATCATCAATTACACTTTCTTTTAATAAAATAATTTTGCACGAGGATTCATAATTATTTTTTCTAATATTTTACCATGCATTCTCTAAAAAAAATTACTTTTCACAAATTCTATTCTAAAAAATCTCTATCACACAGAAATTAGTGTTGGAGGATTGTTTTGAGTACTACTATACATCTTCTTCCTCCAAGAAAAAAACTTAGCCCATGATTTTAAGTAAAATTCTGTAGATTTTTTTTTTAAAAAAATTGATGAAATGTGTTGTTGAAAAGTTATGAATCTCTTAAAATATTTGGTTAAAACTGATTGCTGACTTTTTACCCTTGTTTGAGCGCCATTTTTCGGCTAAAATACATTTTTGATTAGTGTTTTGTTAGAAAATGTGTAGTTGAAAATGAATTTTGAAAAAATGAGTTTATAAAAAATGGGGACCAAAAGTAGGCTGATTTTAATCAACTTTTTAGCTTAACCAAACAGATTTCAGAAATTTTGAAGTGTTCTAAGTTTCCATCTTTGCTTGATGCAAATTCATCGAAGGCTTTTTAAATCCACGATGTATCCTATAAATAATCTCAAGAACGAGAGGGATAGCATTAATCCAACTTTCTAAAGCCTCTATTTTCAGGTTTCTTCTTCCTACTTGTGTTTAGTGTTCCAGTCTCCTATTCCCATTTATTGCTTAATTAATTTCCAACAATATAAATACAGTAAATCATCCTCAAACAGTGATATATAAAAGAATAATAATATCTTGCATGTGCTAGAGCACCCATTTAAGTTACACATTTTATAAGTTTAATTAAATAAATTATGTGACATTGCATTTAAGTGATATATCATTTAATGTCATGCAATTGTCACATAAACTGATGCATAACACTAATAATGCTAAATAACAGTAATCTATATAAAATTCTTACAAAAGAGGTTTGAAAATACTCGATATTTTTCCATATCAACGGGTACCTAAGTGTTTCCTTGAGGGCAGGCAAGACAAGATCGGGATGAGAATCTTTTGTACACAGCTTAGAAGTAACAAACACTTCGTCACGGTTCTTGATGAGGCCACGGTCCAGTGCCCCAGCCACCATTCGACCAACACACTCCTCCGTCCCATAGACTGCCGCCGTGTCAAAGTGGCGGTATCCGGCCTCAACTGCATCCATGAAGATAGATGTTAATTGTTCAGGTGGCGGCAGAGGATATGCTGCTGTTCCAAAGCCCACTGTTGGAATTAAATGGCCGGAATTTAATAATACTTGAGGAACTTGCACGTTGGCCATTGAGTGGATAATTAATTTTAAAAATAGAGTGGGAGGTGATCACAATATTGGATGTGTAATATTGACAAAAGGCAGCATTTCGACCAGTTTCACGTCAAAACCTTCATTAAAAACACAAGATCCACGAAACAAGAATTGATTTTTTTGTCTAACAAAAGGATGATTTTGGTTTTCTATCCAGACTTGTGCCTCTCAAGAACAATGTGTTTCTATATATTCTTATTTGTAACATTTAACTGAAAACATGCATTCTTTTCTTAGTGAGAGAATAAAAAAGAAAAAGAAAAATTGTACAAAAGCACAATTATCAGAAGCTGAAATGCGATTCTGAAACCTTATCTTCCCAGAAACCTTATCTGCATGTTCAATTGAGATGGGACGATACTTTTTATAATAAAAAATCAACAATATCAAAGTAATGTGCCCACCATCAAGTTGAATGCCTGCATTGTAAATTTGTCGTCGTCTTCAAATTGTTATCTTATATAATCTACTTTTTAACACGTTCACAGAAGATTTAGAGACCTAACTTTAAACACTAATTATTATGTTTAGACACAACACATTTCCAACTTTAAATTAGATGAGATAATTAAGTGGTCAGATAAGATGTCAGAAAATATTATATTTTTAATTATGTTCATTTCTTATCAACAGTGGAGAGAAACGGAACTGAAAATAAGTTGTTTTTAAACCGAACCTATTGTAAAGTTTTAGAAAGGTTCTCAATGAACGAGCGAAGTGTGCAACTGTTTCCTTAGAAAATCACTTCAAACTACCCGTTGAACGATATCTCTTAACAAATGAAGAAAAATAGAGAATGGAATTAGTCCGTTACACTGTTTGTTTTATTATGTATCTTATGGTCTATACCAGATTTGATGTGGCTTTTGCAATAAGTATAATTACTAGATACATGTCTAATCTGGTGAATTACACTAGGAAGCAATGAAGTGGCTTTTAAAATATATAAAGGGTAACTGAGCTTTTGTTTAAAAAATTTTAAGGAAGATGTAATACTTAGAGGGTGTGGATTCTGATTTACGGGATGATAGAGATAATAGAAAGTTAAACTTCTTCACATTGGAGCAAGTTAATTGTTAGAGTTCTGGTCTTTAAGTTCAGTTATGAAAAAATATCATGTCTATGATTTATTGAGAAAATAAATACTAATTAAAGTTACCAAAAATTAGGTTTCATAACAAAAATTGGCCGCTTGACACTATTTAGAACCTATTTGATGTAGATTCTTTTAGAATAAATTTTGGGAAAATAGATTTTTTAGAGAATGTGTAGTTAAAAAGAATGAAAAATTATGAGTTCTCGTACAAAATTATTTTATTGAGAGAATATTTATTTAAAAATGAGTTAGAAAAAAATGTATTTTAAAGAATCAGTATCAAATAGGGACTCAAAGTATTTTCTGCATTTTACTGGTAAATTGTTTATAGGGCAAATCTATACAATTTTCTCTATAAAAAAGGGTAATTAGCATATAACGTCCCACCTTTCATTGTTATTGTGGAAAACATCCCTACATTTCATTTTTGACATTTTCAGCCTTATTTTCACATTTCATTGCGCAAAAGGTCATTTTTACCTATTTTCTCAATTAAAAATTATGAAATGACCAATATACAATTCTCTTTAAATAAAACAAAAAGAAAAAAATTAATTGCAATCACAGTCCCAATTTTTTAAAAAGGTTCAAATAAGTCACAAATAACTTATAAAAAGGGTAATTAGCACAAAATGTCCATATCTTTCACTATTATTGCAAAAAAATGTCCCTACATTTTATTTTATTTTTAACATTTTCACCATTAATTACACATTTAATTGCACAAACAATCATTTCTTTCCATTTTCAACCAGCTTCTCAATAAAAAGTTGTGAAATGACGAATATACACTCTTATTTAAATAAAAGTTAAAGAATTAATTGCAATCATAGTCTCAATTTTTTTTAAAAAGTGCAAACAAGTCCACAATAAATTATTAATTTTTTTTAAAAAAAAAGTGCAAACGAGTCCCGATTAAATTTATTTAAAAATTTAAAAAAATAAAAAAGTACAAAAGAGTCCCAAATAAATTATTAAAGAATTAGAAATTTAAAATATATTTTTATTTATTTAAATAAGAGGGTATATTCGTCATTTCACAGCTTTTTATTGAGAAATTGGATGAAAATAGATATAAATAATGGTTTGTGAAATTAAATGTGTAATTAAGGGTGAAAATGGCAAAAAAAATAAAAGATTTGGACCTTTTTTGCAATAATATGGAAATGTGGGGATATTAAGTGCAAATTACCTTTTTAATAATTTATTTGTGACTTATTTCGACTTTGTTTTAAAAAATTGGGATTGTGATTGCAATTAATTTTCTTTTTCTTTTTGTTTTATTTAAATAGAATGATATATTTGTCATTTCATAATTTTTAATTGAGAAAATATGTGAAAATGACATTTTGCGCAATGAAAGGTGAAAATGCAAAAAAATGAAAGGTAGAGACGTTTTCCACAATAAAAATGAAAGGTGAGGACGTTATGTGATAATTACCCATTAAAAAACATCTATAGACAATTTCAACCAACCTATGTAACATATACGTGTATATATAAAACATATCATAATTTCATTACAGTATCACGTGCATGTAGTTATTTCATATATACTAGTCAAGTGGCTTAAGAGAAATCAAGGCAATTTACTTATTACATACTAGTTATTTACATATGAGCTTTTCCTACTACTATGAGTTGAGATTTGCCGTTCAAAATTGATTATTCAACTTGCTGTTCACTCAATGATTTATTGACACGTTACTTTAAATTAATATATCCAATTTTTCTCTCACTATAGTGCTTATAAATATGTGTAAAGTAATTTGTCAATGAATCATTGGGTAAATAAGATGTTGGACAATTAATTTTAAACAGCAAATCTCAACTTCTATTATTACCTTTGTGTTGATTTGGTTACTGCTGCATCCACTAATTCACTCAAGATTTACACAGCTAAGACCATTGTGAGTCAACTTTTTGATTGTTCTTGCATGTTTTTATTGCTTTCAAATATTTAGAAAATTTTATTTATAAATGGTTAAATTTCATTTTTCAATCATACATTTCAATAGACTCACAACTATTATCTTTATATTAAATCGTTTATAAAATCTTCCAAAATGGAGGCTTACTTGTATGGCCATGTTGGCTCATTGTGATGATTTTATGTTTAAACTTGTGGCTTGATTTATGACGTTGGACTAATTTATGCTATTCTATGCTTGTTTTCTATTTATCGCTTGTGAGACTACAATTAGTATTGAGCAAACAGTCACTTCTAATTGTTGTTTTAGTTTGAAAATTATTGTGCAATAGGATGAAGTTTTGAATTGATGGAACTCAAATGCGACCATGAAAGTGCGACCAGATAGGACCTCAGCATTGTAGGGCACAAAAAAAAGTTTTTTTTTTTTATATATATAATAATTTTAAAATTTAAAACTTTTATTATTATGTTAGTTAAAGGACACAATATTTATGAAAAAAGAGAGAAGTAGAAAAATAATGACTCTTATTTAACATTATTGTCCTAATTGAGTATTGTACGGAGACATTTTATTAGAGTAAGTGAAATGATTCACATGATTTAGGCTCCTTCATAACTAATTTGAATATGTTGCTTAACTATTTTTCTTCATGAATTATTTCTCTATTAATTGTAGGCATTTGACTTGGTATGATATACAATTGTATAAGATACTAAAGCCAAAAATAATGTGACTGATTAATTATAATTTTTTTAATATAATTGTCTTTAATAGTATCATGCCTTAAATAATATAAGGGAAAAGATGAAAAAAGTATCATACCTTAAATATTATTTTCTTGATTCCCAAAAAATCTGGGATTTGGAAAATTGAAATCTTTTGAAGTTTGATATATACACCTTGATAAGCTAGAAAAAGCCTTTGATGAATTCTGATGATATAGAATCTACACATGAATTCTGGTAAATTGAATAAGTTTATTGGGGCTGCATCTAGCACTTCTTAGGCGTTTCGGAAGTGACTCGATGGCTCTTAAATTCAATTTCAAATTTATACATGTATCCTTTTTGAAGTTTGATATTTATTTTCCCTAATTCTTCTACATTTTCATTTGATTGGAGGTGTACAGATTTTTGAAGAATCAAAATAGCTTTAATAAGCTATTGCCCTTTTAATCTTTAATCAGGTGCTATTTTTTTCTCCTTTGGACTTTATATACTTTTATAGTTTTTACTGTTATCGTAAAATAGAAGTTTAGTATACTAGAAAACAGCAATCAAGATTTGGGACCCATTTGTTTCCCATTATATTAATAGTATGGATTTTTTGACCATTTTTTCAAACAAATGGTAGATAATTGTTCAACAAAAGCGGCTCTTGCCGTTGTAAGGGTACAAATTTTCATTAAAATTGGAAACAAACAAGGGCTTGAAAAACGACAAAAGGGAGAAAAATTGGGGAATTGATAGTGTCCCGAAAAGGTGCACTTGATAGATTCCTTGTTCAAGAAGCTAAAAATACAGACCGATCAATGAGTTTGCTTCTAAAAATGCGAGAATATATATTTTTACATGATTTGTTACATTTCAAGATTTACACGTGGTATTTTCTGTATTTGATTTCAAAGTTTGCTCATATGGAGTTGCTTGAAGAGCTTAGTGGCTTGGATTGTTTTTTGTTAATGACATATGAATTTTGATAAAGTTCGGGAGATGTTTTTAAACTTTACTTGTATTTTTTTTTATTCACGATATTTAAAAAAGTAAACAAATATTTAAATGTCATATTTTCGTAATAAAATAATATTATTGGAATATTTTTTTGTTGATATATTTTTTTAATTGCATGAAAAGGACACCATTTTAAAATGTCACACTGGGCATCCAAAATATGAGAGCCGTCCCTGATGGAACTAGATTGCAAATTAAATGTATATTACACTCCAGATAAATCACTAAACTTATTCGTGAGAATAATTTAGGGTGACTACATTCATAGAAGTGGTTAGTGAATGTATTGATTCTATGTTTGAATTACATGTGTAAAGAAATTTTTGCTTACAGACAAAAGCTATGTAGAAGAAGGAGCTCCAATCCTTGGTCTTTATCCGGGCTCAGTATTGAATCAACATCACAATGATCCAACCAAAATCACAAACCAAACACTACCCAAAAATCAGTTGCTCTTGAGACTGCCCACAAATGGACTTGGGATGAAGAATATTATAACCACAGATCAGCTAAAGGCCGGAGAAAGGAGAAGAGATAGCAGCACAAAACCACGATGAAGGCAGAGAGCACAAAGCAAATAACCGCCGCTTTTCTCTCAAAACAAAAGGCTATAATATTTTTCACACACATTGCAATAGTAACGGGCACACATTTATAAGGATTGGATATAGGCTTTTAGGGTTAGGCCCAATAAGAAATAATAAGGGGAATGTTAACAAATAAAAGTAATCCAAGTTTGAGTTGGGTCATGAGCAGTACTAATTAAATTAGACTGTTTCAAATGACCCAAGTGGATTATGTGTTTGGTTTACCAAATTGTGGTGTCGATATACATTCAATCATTTGGTCGATGCCGACTAAAATAAAAAATACTTACATCATTGCCCAGGAAGGTCGTTTGACAATAATTTGCCTAACAAACCTCCACCTTGATGTCAAAGGTCCTGCAAAGAAAATTGTTACGCATTAGTAATAATCCTGAAAAAGAGAACCAATAAAATTGGGAATTATTTACCTCTACTGATATTTAGAAGATCTTTGCAATTCCTAAACTTCACCAACGGTAGCACCTTAGTGCTCATGTTTGAGGAATTATATTGTGTGTGTATTTTCTCAAGTCTTACAACTTCTTGTGACACAATATCTCTAGTAAAATGTAATCTAACATCAATGTGTTTGGTACGTTCGTGAAAAATAGGGTTCTTGCACAAGTGTATAGAGGACTG
>CAIGRP010027964.1:0-20795 GCA_903798385.1 Fraxinus cuspidata | reverse complement strand
TTTAACAACTGGCCATGAAATTTAGTTCAATTGCCAAAAAAAATAAAAATAAATAAAATCGGCAGAACATGGAATTCCTTGAAATCAAGGAATTAAGGGGGAGGGTGGAATAAATTTCCATGGAAAATATATGCTATCAAATCCATGGAAATTGAAGCCTATCAAACAGGACCTAACATATAATTGGTAGCATATTATAGTCAGCCTTAATGATGGATTCGACATTTAGTTGTATCCACCATTAGCGGATGTCACGTTTTGGGATCTAATTGGGTGATTCGGAACTGGTCGAGTCAAGCATCCCAAATGATTATTGCTTTCAAATGTTATCATCTCAAGACAATTTCATGTGCATTTGCAAAAATTGCATTGTGACATTCAACTGAACATTGAATAATTGTAATAGCACCAAATCGGCTAGTAATCCCTTAATAATATGTCAGGTTGCGAGTTCTTTGTCTGTGGTGTCGACTAGGTACAGAAGGTTCATTCTGCGCATTGTTCTCATGGATTTCGAGATGAGAATGATGGACAACGTCAGATTGAAAACGTACATGCAAATCCAAGTCCTCTGTGCTTTTACTTCATTCTTTTTCTTTGAACTATTCCTCATTCTTCAAATTTGTTCATCTCTGAATCAATTGACTTATAATTGTTATCACGTGGTGTAGAAATTATATGAAGCCATATGTTTCAACTCCTCTTTTGGGTTTTTGAGGATCGGATTTCAATTTTCTGGTTGTATGGCAGTAGTGGCGGCGGCGGCATTGTGCAATCTGGGTGGTTCGGTTGTGTATGATATTGGTACAGGTGTGTGGTGGTGATACAGTGCAGGACGGTACAGTTGGTGTGCTATGCAATTTAGGTGGTCCAATCTACTTTTTCTTGTGTTGATTGTGGTTGGTGAAGTGGTGGATCTGAGGCGGCCATGGCATTTTAAGTAGTGTTCGACAGTGGTGGAATGGAGTGAGGTGGATGAGATGAGATGAAGGATAATATGTGACCAATTAATTGAATAATTGTGATCAATTAATTTGATAATTTATTATAAATATTTTGTGATGTTTAAAAATATGTATTTACGACTACATTTGTAATTGTGATCTATAATTGTGTGATTTTTGACTAATCTGTGATCGTAATTACAAATTATATGGTTATGACTGTGATATGTTTTATTAAATAAAGGTCACAAAATACCTAATTTGGAAAAAAGATATGATTTTAATACGACAAAGAGAGAGAAAGTGTGAGATGTAAGAGCGAAAAAATGGGAGGTGAGAGAGATGAAGTGTGAGGTAAGTGAGAGAATGAGAAAGTGTGAGGAACAATATTTAAATAACTAATTTTTCTAAATTTCTTTCATAATGTCATATAATATACTAATATTATATATTATCTGATTTTTTTTAAATATTTTTGTAAGTCTGTTAAAAGTGAAATTTTATAATTAAAATATTGTGTTTATGTATTTTTCCGAAAAGCACTGGAATTTATTACATGTACAATATATTTGTAACTGTTGATGGGGCTAGGACATGAAAAATGGTGACACATAATAACCAAACTATTTATTCCTTCGCGGCTGAAGTGATAATTCCTTTATTTTATTACAAGAAAAGAAATTGTGTAAAAATATTCTTGTTTCGTTGTGTGTGGCAAAGAGACAAGAAGGAAATTCGTGGTGGGAGCGCCCGCCCGAATGCATAGTTGAAAAGTATAACTTAATGTTTGTGATTGACTACGTGAACATCCAGCTATCAACTTGTCCAAGCGATGGTGGAATAGTGGCACCAAATAATGGTAGGGCTAAGATTATGTGTTTAGCTTTGTTTGTCCTAAATATGAAAATGACCATAAGTTGTTTCATGCGGAAATGACTTGAAAATGTTGATTTAGCACCAAATAATGTCTACGCATTATATTACGTCATTAGATAAATTTTATATTCGGTTATTGATCTTTTAGTAACATCTCAATTACGTCACTACATTTTAAATTTTTTCGATTGAATTATTAAATTTCAATTTTTTTTCAACATCCTGTCACTTATCATCTCCAAACTAATGGGGATTACTTAGTGGCCAACCGTATGAAATTGATCTTCTACGTAACTGGTAAGTGGCACCCTAAAAGGAAAATAGTTAAATAGGATTATGACAATGTCTTTAGCTTCAAAGGGAAAAATGATTTTTTATTTATTTTTATTTATTTTGATACCTTTATAACATGATGTAACTGTAAGTTTGTAAGTTGCCATGTCATGCATTGATTACCTAGTAAGTTCTATTGTGATACGACGTCCAATTAAGCAATTTTCAATAGATGAAAAAGTGGTGAAATTAGAAACTATATTAATATTTTGTAAGTCATGAATCTAAATTGAAGTTTAATGACCTGATTGAGACAAATTGAAGTTGTGCAATTTAAGTCCAAGTAGAAGATCAACGTCAACTTATCACGCTTTCAGAGTCCAAATTTTGCAATATGTCAGCATCAAAACAGCATAGAAATTCATGGACCATATTCAATAAAACAAAGAACACGTATTAATCATGGTAGTTGGATCTTCCCCTTGTCCACTCGTGTTGAAATATCTCATTGGAAAGTTCAACAGAGTACAAATTTGTTTATTCGAATCTTGTCTTCAACACATTCTCTGATTGTAGCCCTTGCCTCGACCCAACTCTAAATATAATTTTATTTTTATCAGCTTGAAGAAGGCCATGGCAGTTGGTCTGGGTATTCAAAGTGAAAGCGCGGAATATGCTGGCAAGATTACATGGTTTGTAGTGTTATCTTGCATGGTTGCTGCAACTGGTGGAATAATCTTTGGATATGACCTTGGAATTTCAGGTTTTTAATTTCCTTGTTTCTTGTCAACCATCGATATCAACTGATTGAATTAACTTAAAAGATTGAATGAAAATAGTTTGAAGTGGTTGATTAAATTCTATATATTTGTGTGAAGGTGGGTTGACCTCAATGGAATCATTTCTGAAGGAATTCTTTCCACAAGTATACAACAAAATGAAGGAAGAAAAAAAGACAAGCAACTATTGCAAATTTGATAGCCAATTGTTGACACTTTTCACTTCCTCTCTCTATATAGCTGGTCTTATTGCCTCTTTCTTTGCTTCACCAGTCACTAGGACCTTTGGTCGGAAGATATCAATCTTGATAGGTGGAACTGCATTGGTTGCCGGTGCTGTCCTCAGTGGAGCATCTTATAATGTTTACATGCTGTTGCTCGGTCGTGTTTTGCTCGGTGTTGGCCTCGGTTTTACCAATCAGGTAAAGTTACTTCCATATCTCTTTTTTTTTTCCCTGATTTTGGAGATTCTTTTCTCGTTGTTATTATTCCGTAGTTCTATTTATGTGTTCTTCATATTTCTTGAACGAACATTATAGAATGAATCAGGAAGTAAGTCCCGATTCCAACACCAACAGATATAGTACAGTGCAAAGATCTGAACATCTTAATGCTTCATAAAAACAGGTTGGAAAAAGTAAGAAGATTTAGCTGTCTAATACTCTGGTTTATGGTTTATCAAATGAATTTATGGGGCATTTTTCTTCTGTTTGATTTTGCCTGTTCAATATATCATAAAGCTGAGAAGAAAATGGGAGCAATGTGTCCAAGTAGGAAATAGTACTATGGAATTTGTCGATAACTGAAAACAGATTTACTCAAAGAAAGTACAAAACCAGAAGGGCTAATTCGAGCTAATCGTACCATGCAATCCTTTAAAAGCATTCTCAGTGAATTATTTAGAACTATAGGTTCTTTTTTGATGCTCAAACAGGAATAAATAGATATTAAGCTCTTCAGAGGGTATTATAGGATGTGCTTGCAAATTTATATGTTTGTCTTATTACAGAGTATTTTTGTACTACTCAATATAAATTTGATAATATTTTGCGTATCACATATTGTTTACAGGCAATTCCATTATACCTTTCAGAAATGGCACTGTCAAAATACAGGGGAGCTTTTAACATGGGCTTTCAAATCTGTCTTAGTGTCGGTTTTATACTAGCCACATTGATAAACTATTGCGTTGTTAAAATCAAGGAAAGTTGGGGTTGGCGAATTTCGTTAGCAATGGCAACAGCCCCTGCTGCAATTCTGACTATTGGGGCGTTTTTCCTCCCAGATACACCAAATAGCCTAATTCAGCACGGAGATGATCACGAAAAGGCCAAACGAATGCTGCAAAGAATCAGAGGCGTTGATGATGTCCAAGTAGAACTAGACGATCTCATAAAAGCAAGTTATGCTTCAAAATCTGTCAAACACCCATTTAAGAATCTCTTGCAAAGAAAATATAGGCCTCAACTCGTTATGTCAATAGCAATTCCCTTCTTCCTACAAGCGACAGGAATCAATGTGATCGGGTTTTATGCTCCAGTACTCTTTCGGACAATTGGTTTATCCGAAAGTGCATCGCTGTTGTCAACAATGCTGATCTCATTTGTGGGCTTAGGTTCGACAATTATGTCATCTTTGGTAGTTGACAAACTTGGCAGACGAGCTTTATTTCACTTGGGCGGGATTCAAATGTTCGTTACACAAATGCTGATTGGAGGAATAATGGCAGCCAAATTGGGGGATCATGGAGTATTAAGCAAAGGGTATGGCATTTTACTTTTGATCTTAATTTGTGTATATGTTGCAGGTTTTTGTTTGTCATGGGGACCATTGGGATGGGTCGTTCCAAGTGAAATTTTTCCACTGGAAATAAGGTCAGCAGCACAAAGTATTAATATAGCTACGAGTCTTCTCTTTACATTCGTCATTGCCCAAGGTTTTCTTGCCATGCTTTGCCAAATGAAGTCTGGAATTTTCTTCTTCTTTGGGGGATGGGTGGCGTTAATGACTGGATTTATCTACTTATTACTGCCAGAAACAAAGAATATTCCGATTGAGAAAATGGAGAAAATCTGGGTGGAGCATACTTTCTGGAAAAGATTTGTTCCTTGTAGTCAAGATTATGAAAAGAGTAAAATTGAGGTAGCATGATCCTGCTAATATGTATGCTTTATAGTGTGTTATGCTAAAGGTGCGCCAACTAAAAGATTTATGCTTTTTTCTTCCTGTCATGGATAATCAGAGCTACATGATATTATAATGAAACCAGCATATATACCAGAACAGGTTTCCTGTTCTAAGTCTCCGCTTATAAATTCAGTTAAAGTCAAACATTAATTTCAACAATATATTCATAACTTTAATCATTATTATCCACATGTTTGGTGGGATGCACTACCATTCCTATTTATAAATTTGCCAAACAAAGGCTAATTTAATTTTTTGTATTTTCTAACTTGGCTACATTGTTTCCTACAATTTTCATCCATAAACAGTGATTTTTTCTAGATCCTATCCATTTGTTCAATTGGCAAATTCTTTTGTCTATAGAAATATCACAAAAACAAATTCTGTCATAATTACCACCGAAATGGCAAAACATGAAATTAAATTGAAGTTCATTGATCGTGATAGAATAAAGTTAAAATAATAGCCAGGTCCGAAGGTGTTGGGCAATTACTACTTGCAAGAATAAATTCAAAAATCCAATTAAATATGTAAGTAAATGATCAAAGCAAAAACAAAAGAATACAACATCGAATTTTTTCTGTGGAAAAAACCCAGAGGGAAACGGGGCAACTCCGGCCAAAAACCGAGATTACAGCGTTCAAGTTTATGCCTAAAACTTGAGTTCTCAACAAATTACACTACTTAGAGAAGTCCCCAATTTGTATTGTGTAGAGAAAGACTAGCGTGAATCCATACCTAAATAATATTGAAAGAAAAAAGTAAAACCTTTTCTCCCTTTTCTCTCTCTCCAAAAAGTAGCCTTTAATTCTTTGCCTTTCCTCTTGTGCAAGACAAAATCAGCCCCTGTTTTTCAACATGTCCAGCCTCTGTTTCCAATTCACGTAGCAGCCTCAATTTATCTCTGAATGTGCAGCCACGGTTTCAAACTTACTGCCCCATATATGACCTACAGAACATATAATGGATTTGGGCATTTAATTTCTTCATGGGCTGGAAGCCAGCCCATATAACAGAAGGGCCATCCTTGGTATGGCTTGCTACAGTCGGAAGGCTGTGAGGTTTAACTTATTATTTACAAATTTAGCCACATAAACCCACCAATATAGGATTTAAAGCTTTATACTCCCAGTACTACTGCTACCATTTATATTTATTAATTTTCATTACTACATTTAAAAAATAAAGTTGTAGTTTTGAATGAAAGTCCAAAAGATCAACAGCAAATTTTTCTTTAAAAGAAACATGGGCAGAATCATGCTTTCAGAGTCCATATTCAGAAGTATGTCAGCGTCAATAGAAAAAAAAAAATTATTCATGGACCATATTTTAATCTGGTAGGTACCTAGTGGTTAGGTTCAGCCACCATTAAGTATGTACTTTTTTTTTTATTTTTTGTGATTAATAAACATGCAACGTCTAATGATTTCATAAAAAAAAAAATTCATGCTATCGAGCAGTGAAGTTGGATATAGCCGTTGCGTACTCTCATAGAACTATCTGGTCCTATTAAAATGTTCGGTTAAATCGTGTTTTTAGCACACTCTCGTGACATCATTTTTCAGTCATAGGCGTTATTCATGCACATTTTCATAAAACGGGTCTTTTCTTGCTCTCGTAGAAAGGAAAAAATTATTTATTTAAATCTGGCCTCGAGCCACCTCTAAATATATATACTCACTTTGTGGCCAGTTTTTTATCCAGTAAGTGATCAGCTTGAAGGCGGCCATGGCAGTTGGGCTGGCTATTCAAAGTGAAGGCGGGGAATATGCTGGCAAGATTACAGGGTTTCTAGTTTTATCTTGCATGGTTGCTGCTACTGGAGGAATAATCTATGGTTATGACCTTGGAATTTCAGGTTTTTTTACTTACTTGTGATTTGTCGACCGTTGATGAACTGATTGAATCAACTTAAATATTGAATGACTTGAAGTGTTTGATCAAATTCTATATGCTTGTGTGAAGGTGGGTTGACATCAATGGAATCATTTCTGAAGGAATTTTTTCCACAAGTATACAACAAAAAGAAGGAAGAAACAAAGACAAGCAACTATTGCAAATTTGATAGCCAACTGTTGACACTTTTCACTTCCTCTCTCTATATAGCCGGTCTTATTGCCTCTTTCTTTGCTTCACCGGTCACTAGGACCTTTGGTCGGAAGATATCGATCTTGATTGGTGGAACTGCATTGATTGCCGGTGCTGCCCTCGGTGGAGCGTCTTATAATATTTACATGCTATTGCTCGGTCGTGTTTTGCTCGGTATTGGTCTGGGTTTTACAAATCAGGTAATTACAGTGTTGTGTTGTGTGACTTTTTAGCAGTGTACTAGTCTTAGTGACTAGTATTATGGGTTTATCACATGGCATTAAGTTGAGTGCAGTATTTAAATTATAAACATGAGCCCCTGTCTATCACCTTCAGTTTTTACATCAACTGGTCCAAATTATATCAGAGTAAGTAGCAGGAAATAGTATTAGGGAATTCGTAGAAACCAAAAACAGGTTTACTCGGAAAAAAGTACTAACCAGAAGAGCTAATTCGACCTAATCGTACCATGTAAGCCTATTAAAAAGTGTTCTAGGTGAAAAAAAAAAGAAGCTCTCCAGCTAGAAATGCTGCTAGCAAGTAGTAATGTAAAAATTCAATGGTTCCCTCTTGATGCTCAAACAGAAATAAATAAATCAAAGAACTCTTTAGAGAATCTTATAGGACGTGAGATTTATATTTAGTTTTATTAACCAGGTGAAACAATTGTTTGTCTTATATTACATAGTAAATTTGTTTACATTCTGCATATCACTTATTGTTTGCAGGCAGTTCCATTATACCTCTCAGAAATGGCTATGTCCAAGAACAGGGGAGCTTTTAACATTAGTTTTCAAATCTGTCTTAATATTGGTTTTATACTAGCCACATTCATAAACTATTCTGCTGTTAAAATCAAAGGAGGTTGGGGTTGGCGAATTTCATTAGCAATGGCTGCAGCTCCTGCTGCAATTTTGACTATTGGGGCGTTTTTCCTCCCGGAGACACCAAATAGCCTAATTCAGCACGAAGATGATCACGAAAAGGCCAAACGAATGTTGCAAAGAGGTGTCGATGATGTCCAAGTAGAACTAGACGATCTCATAAAAGCAAGTTATGCTTCAAAGTCTGTCAAACACCCATTTAATAATCTCCTGCAAAGAAAATATAAGCCTCAACTCGTTATGTCAATAGCAATTCCGTTCTTCCTACAAGCAACAGGAATCAATGTGATCGGATTCTATGCCCCAATACTCTTTCGAACAATTGGTTTAGGTGAAAGTACATCGCTGTTGTCAGCAACACTGCTCTCATTCGTGGGCTTAGGTTCGTCAATTGTGTCATCTGTGTTAGTCGACAAACTTGGCAGACGAGCTTTATTCAAGTTGGGTGGGATTCAAATGTTCGTTGCTCAAGTGTTCATCGGCGCAATAATGGCAGTCAAATTGGGGGATCATGGAGAATTAAGCAAAGGGTATGGCACTTTAGTCTTGATCTTAATTTGTGTATACGTTGCTGCTTTTAGTTTGTCATGGGGACCATTGGGATTGGTAGTTACAAGTGAAATATTTCCATTGGAAATAAGGTCTGCAGCACAAAGTATTAATGTGGCTACGAGTCTTCTCTTTACATTCGTCATTGCTCAAGGTTTTCTTGCTATGCTTTGCCACATGAAGTCCGGAATTTTCTTCTTCTTTGCGGGATGGGTTGCATTAATGACTGTATTCGTCCACCTTTTCCTGCCAGAAACTAAGAATATTCCGATTGAGAGAATGGAAAAAATATGGAGGGAGCATACTTTTTGGAAAAGAATTGTTGGTAATGATCAAGAGCATGAAAAGAGTAAGATTGAGGGAGTGTGATTTTTCCAATTTTCATTGTGAAAATGATTTCATCCTCTTGATATTTTTTTCGTTGTGCAAATTTTCAAACTTTAATCCTCCGTGTCTTGTTTTGTACGATGGATTAGAAAACACTAAAACTTAATACTATGATTAGTAATGTTCACTCCTTTGTACCAACGTGCATTGAGGCAATGATTTCTGTATATTGCTTTCTCTCAACTTTTTCGACCACACACTACATCAATTTTTATCAGAATTAGCTATTTTTTTTTCTTCAAAAGCATTGTTTTCCTTTAATCATACATTCCAACTATGGGCCTGTTTGGGTCGAAATAAAATTTGATTTTAATCTAAATCAAAATCAAACAATCAATATTAATCACATCTTTCATGGATTCCACATCTTTTCAATCACACATTTCAAAAACTTCTATCACAATCCACTAAAAATCTAATTTTAATCTCCACCAAACACCCTCTATATATTGATGCCAATATTCAATATACAAACATTATAGATAATGTAATATATGGCATGATGCATGAAGTATGAATACATCCAAAATTAACTCCATGGAATATTTGATATTTGCAGTGATGAGAATCAATTATGCTTCTATATCTATTTTGCCAATCACCTCTTTGTTGTTTCCCACAATTTTCTTTCAAAACGGCAAAACCAGTGTTCTCTCCAGATCCTATACATTTGTGCAATTGAAAAATTCTCTCTCTGGTAATAACTTGAAAACAAGTGCAGTCATAATTGCTACCCACCCTCCAAAGAAGAAGAAAATCGCGGACTCGAAATGGCAAAGCATTGATAAAAGTGTTTGGCCAACCAAGAAAGTTTACTGCCACTGAAATACTTTGTCCGGCCGATCGTCCGAGGGAAAATTTCACTGGGAATTAACCAGCCTAATGGGCCCCATGAAACTCCAAACAACAAGATATATGTAGATCAATACCAAAATCAGAAGAGCATAACCTTTGTTTAATTCTTCCAAAATCCAATAGAGAGACATACATTTAAATTCCTCCCATTATTAACAGAAATTCGGCCAACTTTCTCGCTATTAGCATTGATATGAATGTTGTACCGATACCTACAATCCCAGTTACAACTGCAGATAAAGTAATGCTATCTGAAACTCGTGGTACTAGAACACTTAGATGAATGTTTTGACTTTACATTTAAGTGAACCTATTATTTAATGACATATAATTGTTACCTAAACTGGTGTTAAGCACCAATGGTGCTAAATAGCATTACGCTTGGAGATAATAGAGTTGCACTAATGCCAATGTGTTGGGCTTTTACATAATAATTTTATTGGCTTACTTAATGTAGAATGATTTTTAAATATCAAGGACAATTGCCAAAAAAAGTGAAAACGTGATGCAATTCAAGCATTCCGTAATAACTCACTGGATGCTACGAGTTTTCAAAAGAATTTTGTGGTTGCGAATTTTAGGATTTTAATATCCAAAACAAGATGCAATTTTCAGTTTCGATATTGCAGCTAATACAGAATTATTTACTTACCATCTTAGATATTCTTCGATATGTCAATTAAGTAAAATTAAGGAAGGATTATTTAATATTAAATTTTCCTTAAATTTATTAATTGCCATATCCAAAATATCCTCTGTGATATTGATATATTTTTATCGGTTTTATTGTGTATAATTTTAGGTAAGATTTAGAGTATGTTTGGCTTCCATTCATTTCAAAACTCATTTTCAACCATACATTCTCTAATAAAATAATTTTACATGTAAAACTTTTTCTTACTTTTTAACCACATATTCTCCAACAAAACACTATTTTAAAACGCATTTTGGCGAAAAATGGGACTCAAATAAGGTTTTAATTCCAATTTTGGCTACTGCTTTACGTAAGTAAAGGAAGAAAAAAGAAGTGAATTAATAGCTATGAATATTTTTTTCGTCATTACCCTTACAAGTCGTGGCTCTGTTAAATTCAATAAATCACATAGGACATGATGCTTTATCGATTAATTCAAAGTGAAGCTTTGAAAAACCTAATTTCGTTTCGTAAACTCGTGGCTAACAGTTCTGTCATTTTTGAGTAGCAAGCAATTCTTCCATTATCCAGCAACACACAGTTATGTTGTTTACCAAGAGCGAGCAATTCTACCATTCTCGAAAGAGTTCGTACCAATGTAATGCTTTACTCAATATTTTCAAAGCCAACGTCTTCTTCAAGTATTTGGAGAATAAAAAACATGCACCGAATGTTTAATCCTATTCAAAGATCAAGTTGTTTGGCGTAATTAAGATTGGTAAATCCTAATTCAAGTGGTGGTTGCGGCCGAATACAATAGTGTATTGTTTAACCTGTGGTAGGGGATGTTTCCCGTTGGAATTTAGCACGTTACATCTGATGTTTATGTTTTAATATATAAGTTAATTTTTTTAGTTGATTAAAATCATTTAGAAAATTAGATTTTGTTTGCAAGTTACAGTCAGAACTACTTAGAAACCAGTCGTAGAATATTTTGACTATTTGACATGTACTGCTTGAATTAAATAATTATAAGCAGATTTTTTAAATTTATTAGGTTTTAGAATTTACAGAATGGGATCACATTGATCCTGGTTTACTTGTCAAAAGAATGAGATTGCTATAGACATGACAAATTGAGGCGTATTTACAAGGACGGATCCATGATTGTTGGTGAGTTAGGGCAACTATTGGCCGTTGACTGTTGACCGTCAAAGGCTGCAATAACGAAATCGTTTATTAATATTTAATTTATTAATATTAAAAAATTCTTTAATCAATATATAAATGCACTAAAGCGTAAAAAAACATATACATAAAAATATAATCTAATAAGACAAAAATACATAGATCATTTGAGGAAATATAATCCAACACAACAAAAAATAATAAGAAAAAATGCAAATTAAACTTAATTTTAAACTATCATCAATTTCCAATACCATATTATCATTTACCATAAATAAAAAAATTCCCCAAATTATTATGTATCACAAATTCACAAATTTTCATAAATCATCACAATTCACATACTAAATCATTAATCAAATAATTAGTACATATTAATTATCACTTCAAGGCTAACTTGTAAACTAAAATGGCATCAAAATGAACTAAAAAGGGAAGAAGAGGCTCTCAGTCAGCAATGACAGTCAATAGATAATGGCAGTCTGTCGAGCGTCGGCAACAACAAGTCACAAGCGTCAGTTGAACCACAAAACAATGAATAAAAAAAATTCAGAAACAGGGTGAATTATCTAGCATAGAAGACGACATATATATATATATATATATACACGACACCCTACAGAGAAAAGTACAGCAAACATAGAGTTCCAAAACAAATTCTGAATCAAAAACCTCAAATAACCACCAGCAAAACTGTGACAAAAAATTAGAAATAGTAGCAAAATTCAATTCGTACTCGAAATCGAGACTTTCGATTAGGCAAATGTTGGCGCCAACATAGCAATTTGAGGTCAAGCAGTGGCGTCGCTGCGTCGGGGTTGTAGAAGGGAGCTCAGAATCAATGATACGCTTATGAGCTACGGTAATGGGTCTAACGTTAAAAAAAAAGGGAGAGACAAAATTTTCAAAAGGCCCACAAATTTTTTTTTTAAATGGCCCAACAACTCATCATCCCCATGAATTCATCCTTGCTCTTCACTGCAACGGACGATTTTACAAGTCTGCATCCAAGTTTCAACCTATAAATTTCGGCGGAGCCAATACAGGCGCCGCACAACCTCATCGGGTGCTGGATACGCCCCTGCATATATATTCTTTGTATGATGTTCTAATATTTAATTTATTATTATTATTATTGGTAACATCATTAGCTTTGATGAGATTGTCTAGTACTGTTGGGACATGGTACGTTGGGACTCTTTTGGATTAAAATGAAAAAGAAAAAATGAAAATAAAATAGATTCAAGTTGGTTTTCACTCACAATTGTGAAGAATCTCACTACAGAGCTTCGAATCCAGTGCGACGCTCTTCACATCATAACAGTATAACCGTATCTAGGAATACGACACCTGTGAAGTAAGTCAACAAAAACCAAAAAAAGAAAAATACGTGGCAAGATCTTGTGGCTCACTTCATTGATACCAAAACGCATCTCCGATTCACCAGCTATAACTGCATCATCCAGGTTCTGTAATGTTTGAAACTTAACACAACTACGTGTAGAGAGAGAGAGGTGCCAGTCTCTCGCTCTGCAATTTTATGGAATTGCTTTGCTTTTTCTCACTCTAGAAGCATAAAACCCTACATTGTGAAGATTGTTATTTGAAAATATTCTCAAAGATCTTGCATTCCGAATTTTTGTTAGTTTAAACTTATACCACTGCACACAATCATCAATCTGGCATCCATGAAAAACAATCCCAATCCTTTTTCCAGCTAGGGTTTCACCACTTTGATCGGTCCCAAAGGTATAATCCTTCTCTGTGATATATGCATGTAAACCTGCACGAATATTACTTTTACTAGGTTAATTTTCTGCTTTTTCTGAAAGAAAAATGGCTTCTTGGGAAGTAAGAACAAATTTTTTGTGAAAGTTTCTTCGATAATTTACTAGGGTTTCATCAAGATACTATTCGTCTATTTCTGCTTAAATTTCTTCTTTCTTGTTTTCTGGAATATCGAAAATCTTCATTTTTAATTGTTTTTTTCCTTCGAATCACAACTTGGAGTATTATGTTCTTGAAATTCTTTTTTTCTTTTTGGATTGTCAGCTTTTAAGCTGACTTCTACAATTCTACTGCTACTTATTTGATCAGAGTTTTCACTTTATGTTTACACTGTTATCTATATTTTCAAAGAGTCGGCGTGAATTATCAGGTTTATATGTCCGTTTTGATTTCTTGAAAATATCGTAGCAAAACTTCTGTTCTTCAGCCGCTATATGTATACTGCTTTACTATACATAGAAATCTTTACTTTTCAGACATTTTTCCCATTCTTCAGGAAACCCTAATATTTTCATAATTTGATTTTTATTTTTGATGCTCATCTTCACAGATTATACTTATGGAAACTTATTACAGAAAAAGATCCATAAAAGCCCATCAATCATGTAACCCTAATACGGTATGTTTCTCTCTTTCTCTCTCTGTCTTCTCTCTCCAAAAACCTGTCACTGTCAATATCTGCCGCATGGTTTGTTTTGCATCAAAATCCCTTTTTCTGTTATTTCTGTGTGAGAGAGGTGTGTGTACTGTGTGTTTCTGTGCTGTAGCCACTACAAACAAATCCCAAATCTTCATATTAACTATTATGCTTGCAAATCCGCATGAATGGTCGATACATATATATACACATGCACACACGATATTTACATAATCACTGAAATCTGTATAATAGTGCTGAGTGTTGAAGCTGACAGAAGGGTATTATGGTGCAGCACACTCCTGTTTTCGGCCGACACAACAGTGTACCATCTCCGCCCTCACCCGACCCGTGTACTCTCCTCAGCCAGAAAGGTATTAGACACATATTACTCCAGTTACAATTACCAAAAAATACAAGTTTCAAAAGAACAATAGAAGGAAAAATTAAGGGCTGGGTTTGGAATTTTTCTAGTTTGAAAAAATGTTCGCTGAATATCGCTCACTGTTTTTGAATCCAGAGCAAGCAGCTGAAGACGGAGTTGAAACCCATAATCAGAACCATGTTGATGTCGGTTTTCTTTATGAAATCGATCGAGTCCATTTACCTCCGAGAACACCTGTTCATCTCAGCTCCATCCGTGTTGCCATGGTAATAAAAAACCTAATACATATTTGCATCTATTTCTTGGTTTTCAAATCGTATGCTAAGGTGCTATCGTTTTTGTATTATATATTATGACCATGTGGACTGTGTTGAATATTTTTAGGTTTGTGAGAAAACCGATTTGAACATTGCTGTAAGGTATCCAAGCAAGGATTCTTTGAGGGCATTTTTCAGCTACAGCACAAGGGAAACTCATCCAGCTTTGGATGAGAAGTTTGTAATGGAAACTGCACTAGCAGCAAAGGTGCTTCATCGGAAGGTCCCAGCTGAGGAATATTCAGATCAGAAGCATTTAGAGAGCTTCTGGGCGATAAATTCTTCTGTTGTGAACTCTTTGAAAAATGATTCCAGTTTTACAGAGAACATGAGTCCTTGTTTATCTGACTTAGAATGCAAGTTTATGGTCCGGTGGGGTACCCGGAGACAAGTGAAATATCTGGGTAGGCACAAGGAGACTGCTGGTAATAGTAATCACACTCACAACTCTTCATCCAGCTTTGTAAATGAAGTTGGTGATGATGAGAAAGAAATATCTGTAGAAGAACAAGAAAATGAAGCTGATGGTGATGGTGATGAGATTAATGATGTTAATGGTGATAATAAAGAATCTGTGAAAGAAGAAATTGAGGAAAATGAAGAAGAAAATGGCGATGATCTAGAAGATGATGAGGAAGATGAGTATACTCATGAAACTGAAAAGAATTTGAAGAGAAAGGGGTATACAATGAGAAATAGAAATGTTAAAGAAGGAAAGAAAGGAAAAGTTGAGTTCAAGAAGCAAAACCACAAGCAGAAGAAAAATCTGTCTAAGAAAAGTAAATACAAAAGCAGTTTCAGAGAAACACTTATTCTCAGAAATCCCAAAGATCGTTGGTCCTCTGAGAGGTAAGAGCTAAGTGTTGATAGCATTTAGTTTGTTTTGTGATTGATTCTTAGAATTTGGTAGTGCAAACTTAATTGAATATGTGAAATTATATTGAATGAAGGTACAAGCTTGCGGAGAATAATCTTTTGGAAGTGATGAAGGCAAAGGGGGCAACGGCTGACATGCCTATAATGCGGCCACAACTGAGGGCGGAAGCACGGAAGAAGATAGGGGATACTGGGCTACTGGATCACCTCCTGAAGCATATGGCCGGAAAGCTTGCGCCGGGTGGGAAAGAGAGGTTTAGAAGGCGGCACAATGCAGACGGAGCAATGGAGTATTGGTTAGAGAGTGCTGATCTTGTTGACATTCGAACGGATGCTGGGGTAACTGACCCTTATTGGGTGCCACCACCTGGTTGGGAGCCTGGTGATCCTCCAACTCAGGACCCCATTTGTGCTAGAGACATAAAGCTTTTGAAGGATGATATCTCTACTTTAAAAAGGTGAAACAATTTTTCATCCTCTGTTGTTAGTAATTTTGTTTTAAATGTTAATTTATTAAAAATTTGATGTTTTATGGGCAGAGATATGGAGTTGATGGCCACCAAGATGCAATTGGAGGAAGAAGTTGGAAAATTAAGGAGGTGATATATCTTAGAAATTATCTTGCATGCATGGAGAGAAATAAGGATAGCTTAATGTAACGGGTCATTGGTCATATAGTGTCTGGGGTGTCAAAATGTCCAGGGTTTGGTCGGTCCACTATGGTTTAGGCACGGAAGACCAAGTAATTTTATACCTAGGCCCACCGAGGCTTGTCATCCCAGTTCATACCTTTAGTTGTATTCATTCATGTTCTAATGTCTATTGGTTCTGTTGCATACATGAACAGAGAGAGGGATGAGCTGTTAGCCAAAAAAAAGGAAGAAGAAAACCAAGCAATTGCAGTTTCTTCATGTCCTTGTGGCATTGGTCAAAAACTGAATCAGCTTGCTCATTCATTAGTTACTTCAAAGCCTGGTCTTGATAGTGAACCAACTATTTCAGTACTGGTATTTATGTCGTGTAAATGCTACTTTGAACATTGAATCATCTTTCAATTATTAGATACTGTATTAAGTGCTCCTTGATTCTTGTTTTGGTAGGAAAAGGTCAAGGAACAACTCATGGTCATATCTGACTTTGTGAAGGAAATAGAGGTATCAGCAAAAGCAGAAAAGAGATTAAGTGCAGCAGCAGCTGGAGAAAAAGCAGCACATATACAAAGACTGAAGAGTGGATTCAGAATTTGCAAGCCACAAGGGACTTTTCTTTGGCCAAATATGGTAAAAAGTAACAGCAGCCCTCAGGTTTTGGTCCAAGTTGAAGTCCCAACCCCACCTTCAGTGTCATCCTCCAGTGCCTCGGCTCCCCTTCAGTTACTGCCATACCAACACTATCCTGGCTCCCCCGTCAAGCCTCTGGCGGAGAGACGTGCAGTTGCAGTGACCGTCTCCACCACATCCAATAGCCCAAATTATGAGGATGGTGCCATGCCAAATGTGAGTATTATAGTATCATTTTTTGTCACCCTTTTGATTCAATTTTCATGATTGATCATTCTTCCATGTGAATTATATTAATTTGAATTCTAAATGCAGCTTTTGCCAGGTAATTATGGAACAAGAAATTAAATGTGAAGATGGGAATAGAGCTTATTTTGGAGAGGTTTCTGATATTTGATAACTTCACTTTTTAGCATTTACCCAGAGTAGTATGTAACAAATTAAGAAAGCAGGTAAAAGGACAAGATATATGTAGTTACCACTTGCAGCTGTAATATTTTTTGGGAAAGACATAATAGTAATATGTCTAGCTATCTGTGTTGTGTTCATATTCTTAAGCAAATTTCTGTAGTTCTAATTAGGAATTTGTTTTTTTTTTTTTTTTTTGGGCCAAAAAATGGACTTGACTAATTGATATTGCCCTAAATTTGAATTCAAGATCTTAAGCTCAATGGAAATTCAACTATTTATAACCGAGCCTCGAAAAATATTGGTTTATAACAGTAAATTATATCTTGTGTATTTCTCTGTGTAAGCATATAATAAATATTATTCTAAAGTGATCGATGACTCTTAATTATTTAATATGTAATAAACAGTTACGTTCTAATATTATTGAACACTTATCTCAACACTTACGTTCTAAAGTGAGAATCGTAAAATGCACAACAAACTTAACTTGATAAGCTTTGTAATGTTATTTCATATGCCTTGTGAAAATCTCTACATCAAACTTGATAGTCTAATTTAACCACATACATGCTTCAACCGTGGGTTCTTTTCTTCTCTTCACTTCGACTTTAGTTTTCATTTCTAGTCTTCAATGTCATTCCAAAACACCTCGTTTCTTCTCGTTTATCTTCAACACATCTCAATCTTGAGTGTTCCCTAAAATAAATAAATAACTACTTCAAAATAATCATTTAGCTCTCTTGCCATTTTATACTCTCTTTTTCTTTCTTATTATCTAGCCTTATATTTTGAAACCTAGTATTATTTTTTTATTGAACTCACGAATGTTTGTAGATTTTAGAATTGACTTGGTTTGAGTTGCCATATTGATTGATTATGCATTTTTCTCCTTGCAAATTCTATTATTATTATTATTATTTTAAATAATGCATCCTGCATCATTAAATTGCTCGGATGCAAAAGATTTTTTACCCATTTTTTTTCTCATTCTTCCTTCCGAATGACACAAGAGTTGTAGATTAGATAGACATTTGTCACTATAGTACTTCCATTGATTAGTCTCGCCGCTATTTTTTCAATTAATTTCTTCTTTAAAAATTTACACTATTTTTTTTTAATTATAATTAACATCTTCTGCTACAAATTATTGCCACACTATACAAACTTGAAATAATGTAAAAATAAAAAATTATATCAAATTTGGGTTAATTTCATCGATGATCATTGAAGAATGTAAGAAATTTCAAAATGATAATTTTATCTATTAATCATTGTAGTTTATAACAGCTTAAAAAATAATCAGTCGGTTAGAAAAAATAATATAAATCTATGCATTGATGTTGACTGTCACTATGGACCAAGTCCAACTATGTTATTAAATATGTTGACATCAAAAAATGTGCCAACAGAATCCCAGCCACATCCCATCCACGTGGATATCACCTGTACACTGAACACACCGTTAGAAGGCAAAGGCCATCGGTCAAGAAAAATGTCCGACGACTGTTTGCACTCAGACAGTCAAGTTAACGGCCGGACAAAAGAAAAAATAGTGCAAGGAAGGAAGAGGGAATTTGGATAGGGTTAGGGAACATACCTTAATTATGAAATGATTCACATATATATAGAAAATGGTAAGTGGGCCATATGTGCATTGTCCAAGCCCAAAATCGACGCTCATGAGGCCCTTTAACTGAGGCACTATGTAAGTGGATGAGGCCCTTTAGAGACCCTTCAGCCGAGGCACTATGTAAGTGGATGAGGAGAAGAGCCGAGGCTTTTTCTCCCGAGGACCTCCAATCCGAGGCTCCCTTAGGCTAAAGCCGATACTATCTTTTAGAGGATCATCTAAGTCAATGCGAAATCGGCATGTGGGACCCTTTCTATCATGTGCGTGCCACGTAATTTATGAGAGTAACAATAGTCCCCCAAGTCTAAGTCGTACATTCATGTGCGGGTCGGACTTTGAAGTATTGATTGTCAAGTTGGTGAGATTTTACATATTGCGATTTGCCTTAGAAAATATGCATGCTAGCCTGAATAAGCGAGAGCTTACAAATTGTCTCGAAAATATAAGTAGCTCGGATAAGCGAGGACTTACGAACTGCCTCCGAAAATATGCGTGGCAGCCTGAATAAGCGGGACTTACGAATTGCCTCGAAAGATAGATGCTGCATATAATTTGTCGAAATTTCGACAGCAACTCCTCTGTAATATGGACTAAATCAATCATGGAATACAATATAATATATCCACTGCACATATACCAAATAAATTTGGGGTCCATTTGCCCCTCAAATTGCTCATGACGATAAAGTGAATAATGACATTTTACATTTCTCCGAGATATAATATGCATCATAACTTGCTAGCAGTGATGTGAAGTATGTACTCGGCAGTAATAATATAATGCATATGCTAGCAGTAATAATGTAATGATACTAAGATACCATTATCACTATAGTCCCCCAAGTCTGAGTCAAATATTTATTAAATAAATAAAATTCTTTTAGCTCATGTATTAGTGTTATTTACTTCCTGCACTTACCGTTTCTATTTAATGTATTGACATGCTATTCAGTATAATCCGAACTTAGTGCACTCCAATAATAATATCAAACTCATAGCTTTGTATAAGTGTTAGAAGGTCGTACATTTATAAGTTTCTGAACGTATGCACATCAATATGTATGAACTGAGGCTCTTTAGCACTTTAGACTTTAGTCTGACTTTATTTATAATTTGCACAAGTATAGGTAGTTCAGTTGCCTTTCTTTTCCTAAGCATGGGGTTGAGTGGTTCGCCTATGCTGAGGCTTCCTTAACAACTTTAGTTGTTAAAGGCATGTGTCACATTTCGCGAGTGCAGATGTGGTCCTTCTTGGAATTCAACTCCTCGTCGAAATGCCCATGCATCCCTTCATAGGAACATATCATTTATGAATAAGCTTCCCCTTTGATCTTTGTCAATATGAGGTATTTTTATTATTTTTGAATTTGTGCAAATTTAATTTTTCAGATTGCGAACTTTGTTTCCTGAATGAGGACTCCAAGATAATGTCACATTTTCCTTTATTCAAGGAATGAGGATTGCCTCTTCCTTTATTCAAGGAATGAGGTCTCCAACAAGGATTAAGTATCTGGCGTGGCAGAAAATAGACATCCCGTATATAGTTCTCGAACTACTGGAGTCTTATAAACTATCATCGGAATGACGAGGTCTTACAGCTAAGCTTAACTGTAGTGAGAGGCGAGGAAAAAACATCTCGTAAAGCCAGGAATAAGCATCTGCGAGGCGGGGAATAAACATCCCGTGTATAGATCTCGAACTATCGGAATCTTATAAACTAGTCTCGGAATGACGAGGTCTTACAGCCAAGATCAACGATAGTGAGAAGCGAGGAATAACCATCTCGCAAAGCCAGGAATGAGCATCGGCGAGGCAGGGAATAAACATC
>CAIGRP010027960.1:0-31461 GCA_903798385.1 Fraxinus cuspidata | reverse complement strand
TGAGATTTTTGAAAATGTGTTCTTTTTGACATTTTAAAAAATTGTTTTGAAAATACCCAAAACGCGTTTTGAAAATTTTGACTTGATTATAACTGAAAACACCCAAAATGACAAATTTGTCGTTTTGGGTTTTTTTTACAAATTTTTTACTTGTTTTCAAAAACGCGTTTTCGAAAATGGGAAAGAGAACGCGTTTTCACTGTTTTGAAAAATCGAAAACAGAGAACGGATTGAAAATGGTAAAGAGAACAGACCCTTAGTCATTCAAAACTCACTTTTACATAGATGGTGTCAAGTATTTGGGGCTGAATAATATCACCCTTAAATTTAAAACATTATTCAGTGCGTATCATTTTAATTAAAATACAAGTTGTCTAATTGTTTTAAATACCAAGCAGGTCCTCCATGAGACAGTATTTAACAAATTCAAATTAGGGTTTCATTTTGAAGAAGGTCCTGCATAACCAACAAACATTTTTGTTTTGTTGAGTTTTCAAGAATGACATGTAACACAATATGTCATCTTAAAAACATAATATGGAAATGATATTTGTACATCGGGGTTGACGCCCTGGTGCACACTCCCCTCACAAAAAAGGGGGGGGGGCTCACATTCAATAAAAAAATCGTGGGCCCCCTATTTGTGAGGGGGACTGTTCACCGGATTGTACATATAGCATTTCCCAACATAATATGTTAGCCACACTCAGGCTAGACTTGAAATGTTAATTTATATATATATAAAATGTTATGAAATGTGTCAATTGAAATGTTTATTTTTTAATAAAAAGTGACACGGAATCTTTCAAATTTTTTTTATACCTCGACATTTTGAAAAAGGTAATAATTTTTAACGGTAGATTGAATAAAATATGTCATTAACTACTAACCTAACAACAATTAAAATATCATAAGATAATTAAAATTACAAATTGGTTTTCAACTATTAATATATTTTTATATTAAATAAGAAAAAATAAATTAACTTATAGTATTTGGAAAATAAGGTGGATAGCATAGTATTATACAAATTTGATCACGTTAAATTGTGAGGATTTAATGAGGAATCTCCACAGACTATAAAAACGACGACGTACTCGCTTCGTTATTTTTCTTCTAGTCCACTCCGCGAAACCCTACCTGCATACCCTAAGCGAGAATTTAATCTGTTAAAATATCGTATTGGTATCTCCATTGTTTTGTTTTGCAACGAAAAAATTCTGATAAACATGATTATAAAGCAAGATCACACCACCAGTTCTGCCGTCAAAGCGTGCGGCAACTGCGGTGTGGAGGAGCGGCGGCTACTCCACCACGTCCGCCACCGTGGGATCTTTCGTCGTCTCTGTTCCACCTGTGTCCTCCGTCTTCACCCTCAATCATTCTGCCCCACTTGCTTCCAGGTCTACCCTCCTTCTCCACCACACGACTCCGTTATCACATGTTCCAAATGCTACTCCTCTTCCCACTCCTACTGCGTCACCTCCCCCGCTTCTGCAGGCAACCACTACATTTGCCTCCTCTGCGTTAACCCAAGTTCTCCAATTTTTAACTTGAATAAGGCAACGGAAGCTAATGATATTGGCGGGGGTGAAAGTTTGGACGTGAGTGGAAATAGTGAGGTTTATAGGGTGATTGATAAGACTGCAGCGAAGATCTTGTTGGCTGCTGCAAAGATTGCCGCAGCATCTATGTCTAAGGCTGCTGTGGCAGCAAGAGCGGAAGCTGAGCGAAGGGCTAAGGAGGCTGCATTCACGAGGAAAAGGGCAAGAGAAGCATTG
Organism: Fraxinus cuspidata; assembly: GCA_903798385.1. NCBI lineage: Eukaryota > Viridiplantae > Streptophyta > Magnoliopsida > Lamiales > Oleaceae > Fraxinus > Fraxinus cuspidata. Next base: position 29,680 of record CAIGRP010027960.1, on the reverse strand, counting down.
GAACACGTGGCATACTTGGTTGTGAGGGAGAAGGTGAGAAAGAAGGAAGCAGCTCTGTTGATATCACCTGAGGTTTCCGGGTCCAGTGCTGGCGAGAGTGTGCCTCACTTGGGTGGTGGTGGTGATGGAAGTGGTGGGAACGTGGGTCATCTGGGTGGTGGTATTGCACAAGTGACTATAGAAAATTATACTAATGTTAATAATGGTAACTGTGCTAGAAATGAAAATGCAGATGGTGGTGTGCATCCGGTGGCAGTTGTGGAAGAGAGAACTAATTCGACAAGAAATGTGGATGGAGTGGATAATTCACGTCAGGTGCTGGCAGCATTGGATGGCGTGGAGTTGAGGGAAAATGAGAAAATGGGTGGAACAAAGGCACTAGATGAAGTATCAGGGAAGCTTTTGAATGATAATTGTGTGCCCATGGATGTTGACAATAATGGAGGCATGAGAGTGAGTTCTGGATCCAACGATGGGGAGTCACTTGTAGAGATGAATAGCGTTGGTGGGAGTGAGATGTTTGCTGATTTAGGTTCTGCTACAGAGGATCACAATTTGCATGGGGAGAAAATGGAGGAAGTGATTGAGGGGATGTTTTTGGTTCCACATGTTGAGGATCAGATGCAGCAGCACAAGGAAAATAATGAAGGGCATCATAATAATGGGACACAACAATAGTTAGGAGGTGCTGTTCACGGTAATTTATTTCAATATTATGAAAATCAAGATGGACTTGTAATTTTTTTGAATGGTTAAATATTTCTGGATATATGTTCATTTATTTATAATAGTGGTTTCTGATTTCAGGTTTTCTGATAGCATACAGAGGTTAGTAGCAATGTTACATTACAATGTAATCAAAATTGTGGTAGATTTTGTGAGTTATATCTGTTCAGATTAGTTGATTTTTATATTTGTCTATCTCATCAATGTTGGGATAAGTTTTATGTAAAGATTTTCTAGAACTTGTTATGAGTTGTAACTATGTTAAACCAATACTACTTTTCTTCCCATTCCTCACATGGTATTGTCTTACTGAACATGGAGTAATGAAGAATGATTTATCTCTTAGCATTTTAGTTAAATGTTAGGTTGAAGTCTTAACAATTGATTGATAATGCAACTAGTTATTGGTACCAAAGAACCTTCTTCCTGAAAGATTGGAAAGGGAAAGCTGACTTGTCCTGAGTGGCACAGAGTTGGTCGAGCGGAATTTTGTTTGTGTGCTGGACCTTTTAAACTGAAGATATATTCAGATGATGCTGTTGTGTATTTTTATATGCCCAACTGGCAACTGGAATGCCTATACAGTATACAGTTTGTGTATGCCGGAGTCTCATACATATGCACGATCTGTCTTATGTTCTGTGGCAATGTTCTCTAAGAGGTAATGTCGAAATTATCTATCCAGGTTAGGAGAAGAGTATAATCAAATTATGTTTTGTTTGTAGAAATGTGCATTCTAAATGTCCTTTTCTATTTTATCCATATTCAATGCAAGAACGAGAAACCTCTTTTCAAGCATTTGTTATTAAGATGAAGTTCACATTGTGTGGATCCAAAATTTTAAATGAAAACATTCTATTGCATACTTTTTCTAGTGAAATTGCTTTTCTATCTGTTGCTGAATTTTGAGATGCAAAGAATGAATAGATGATTGTCCTTTTGTGTTCTGTGGTTGATGTATAATATACACATGTAATGAGGTATCCGACCATCAGTCTTGATGGGGTTGCCTTGACCAGTTGTATCATTACATCAGATCTTTAACATCTGCCCGGATTATAAAGTTGTGGTATTATAGCTTCTTCCTTGAGATTAAGAAAACAGAAAAACAATGAACTATCTCAATTAGTTTTGCACAGGCTGCTATCATAAAGAAATGAAAATGGATCGGCTATCCTATCTAGCCAAGCTAGAAATCAATTCACAGGGCAGTTTGTGTTTGAGTATCAAATAAGTGGTTGTAACGAATGAGTTGAGCATGGTAGTTGGGAACACATCATCTAATCGACCTATTTAATCCAAATGAAAGAAATCTTGTCATTTGATTTGTCCGTGTGAAGTCCTGGACCCTAAGATTGCCCCCATGTCCTTTTATTCTAAGTGAAATAATTCAAAATATAAATAGCAAATAAAGAAATCTGCAATACAAAGAGGAAACAGAGTGAGGGTGTAAAGGTGAGCTGTGATGCTCACCCTGTAAATGGCCCAGCATTAACACAAAATTAAAGGGCCATGGCATGTGCAAGCTGCAAACCAGACTAGCATTAGCCTTACTAGATGTTGCATTTTTTTTGTGTGGGCTGTTCCGATTTGGCTCAAAAGGAAAATGCGGCCGATGCTGACTCCAATATCGGCTGGCACAGGGTCCACAAGGAAGATAGGCTTTATTCACAACCAAAATTGGATAATAATTCAATCTTAAAAGAGAGAATTTTCAAATCTATTAGTAAACTGAAAGTTGCAAGCGTGAGGATTTTGGAAGGAAAGCATTCTTGAAGTTCCTGTCCATGAACACACAACATTTCACCCGCAAAACCTCCTCCGGGGAAACATAGATAGGAACAGAAAAGGAAGAGCTAAAAACAAACAAAGATGAAGTGAAAGAACGATAAATATTATTATTATTTCTGGGCTATTCATTCATCTCCATTTGGACCATCCTACTATGGCGGTCTGATTATCTAATCAAATTTAACTTTCTAGACATTAGGTAAAGCCACCGGCTCTACAAGATTAACAGAATAATACCTTCTCTACATAAACAATGAGCCAGTAGTAGAAAGTGCAACTAGAGTCAATTGGTGTGAAACATAAGCAGACTGCAACAGCGAGCTCTGCAAATTTTTACTGGGAATAACAGTCTGAATAGCCCAAAACTGATATGCTAGTTGAGGAACGAGCTTCTGACCCATTATTCCATTCCGAATGCTAAATCTTGATAATACAAAATGAATTTCCCTGTGATTATGAATGCTGCTGAAGTAATGCAGCCAATAGAAGGCTGCAAAAAGCTTGAAGCAGATGTCGAGGTGTCAAAAACAGGAGGAGGGCTATCTCCGAAACTTGTAGGGAATCCTCCTAAAGTCGGACTGCTAGAGTTTAAGACGGATGGAGGAGTGCTTGTGCTGCACGGATGAAGTGAAGAAATGCATTAGATTTCATGGATTACTTTCCAACATTGTGAGATCATATGATACACAGTTCTGCGGCCTTTAGAATTAGTCTTTACCTAGGTGTTGTTCCAGTTGGAGATGCTGTTGTTGGTGTTGGAGTTCCCGAGACTGGAGATGATGTTGTTGGCGGTGGAGTTGCTGAGACTGGAGATACTGTCGTTGGTGGAGTTGATGAGACTGGAGATACTGTTGTTGGCGGGGTCGAAGAGGAGGACGATGTTGGGAAAATGCAAGATCCCACGCCTATATTTAAATAAAAAAGTTATAAAAAAGGTGTGAACAGTCAGCACTTGAAGTTCTAAGTGACCATTTCATTTAAGAGAGAATTTTCTATACTTACTAGGATTCACATTGGTTAATGCAGCAGCCCCACCAAAGTCGCAGCTGGTTTGCACTGGATTCTTTTGATAATAGTTGTTGAAGGCATACGATGCATGGTTTTGCAAAGTATTAGGATTATAACAGCTTGCACCCTGCTGGATGGCCGAACAATCTGCTTTTCCAATCCCACAAGCATAATCAAGCGCTGCTTGAAGTGCACTCTGTTGTGCACCAGTCTTTGCCACGCACCAACTCTTCCCCGTAGTTGCAGGAGCATTTGTTGCTGCAGGAGGCGTCACTGGGTTTGTCACAGGAACACCTACTCCAGTTGGGCTAGGATAAGTTGTTACAGGGCTACTCACTGGTTGACCCCCCGGTTTTGTGCTCGGGGTTGTTACTGGTGCTGGTGGATTAACTGGATTTGTATTAGGTACAGGCACGGTGTTTGTAGAGGGAATGGTGATAATTGCTGGTGCTGAATTATCCGGAGGCACAGTGACTGTGACTGGGGTTGATGGAAAAACTACATCATGTTGAATCGCTTCATAGTAAAATATTTGTTGTTCTTCGATATCCTTGAACAGATGTGCTTCTGTAACACGGAGAATGCAATTATTTTTCGCACACTAGTGTACTCATATGAGAGCATTCTCTAGTACAAAATCACTCAAAAGTAGCATCTATGATCACTGGATCTACAAATTAGTATCTCATTTTACCATTCACTTTGGCTCTGATCCAAGAAACTAAAAGCACATATTCTTCACTTGATTTTAGTACAAAAGCACATTGAAAAAAATATATATAAATACCAATAACTTGAGCAAGATCTACTAATAGTGTACTGCAAATGCAAATGCAAATGCAAATTTAGTACTTACCAGAAGAGGGGACAAGAACAATGGACAGGAAAAATAAAAACAGAACCTCTGAAGCTGGAATAGCCATTTGAACCAGAAACTGTCTCTGGGTTTTGGGTCCAGGAGAATAACCAAATGGAGTGTTAATATGAAGGTTTTCACAAAACATGACGCAGATTTCAAAACATGATCTTTGAGAGAGAGAGATAGAGAGAGAGAGAGAGTGTGTGTAAAAAGGTAAAAGGAAAGGAGAAAAGATTATGAGACAATGACATAAAAAAAGGAAAAGTGATTGCTTTGTTACAAAGAACGAAGTTTGAAAATGTTGTGCCTCATAACGGTAGAAACAATAAAGAAAAAAAGGGCCTTCGGACAAATGGCATGGCAACGTGGCGTCAAATGTTTGGCTAACCTTAAAAACTTTCTAATTCAAGCGTGTTTAAACAAGCTATAATTTTTTAACAAAAAAAGTACTTATTTTGATAATTAAGTAGATGTTATATTACATTTATAGTCCCAATCTATAGTGCCCCTTCACTTTCTATCTGCAATCTTTAAAATCGCAATTTTCAGATCTCAACGTTTAAGAACTATGTTACCACTTTCAGTCAAACATTGCGTTCATGTATCTATCAAGTAGAGAGCCCATGGTCAAATATTTTAGAGGGAAAAGTATCTCCCCAATATTAAAATTTCACTTTTGGCACCCAACGTTTAAAATTGTAATTTTCAATCCCCAAGGCACAATCCCATTTGCATAAATAGTCCTTTTTCATCACATTCTTATCACATTTGTCATTAATATGTAACGTGAAATGCACGTGGTTAATGTTCTAAGAGACATGTCGAGTGCGATAGAATGTGATAAAAAGGAATAATTACGCCATAGGAATTAAACTCTGAGAATTGAAATGTGTGATTTTATAGTTCGGGGATGAAAACATAAAGAGGCTAAAGAATAAGGATTAAATATGCAGTTTTTCTAGATAATGCACAATCTAATTATCATTAAGTTACTTTCGTTATTGGCTTTCATTATTTTTATGATTGTTACGGTCTTATTCGGATATAAAATGCAAACTAGTGGGACCATCCATGTGATTTTTGTCGAATAAAAAGTACCTTGTCAGCCGAAAGCAAAATAGAGGCCGTAACATGATTTTAAATTTCAACGAATGTTTCAAAGGAATTATTGAATGATACCATTTGCTTTTGATATCTATTCTTTCGAAGAATAAATAGTTAAAAAATAAGGAAAAATTATGAATTTATGAGTAAAAGAATTTTGTTGGAAGAATTTTTGATTAAATATGAGTTTGATGAAAATTAATTTTGAGAAAATAAAAATCAAACAACGACAAAATCTCGAGATCTTCGACCTTTTTGCAACAACTTACAATTGTTCTTGCAAGAATATAGTTTCATTATTAAATGATGCAGCACCAATCATTGAACAAAACTTCACAATTTTAACCAAACTTCTCGTCAAAGTGCAAACCGTCATCAAACTTTTTTACGAAAAATTGCCCTTTTTCTTTAATATGGTGTTATTGTACAAGGCGACATATAGGTAGACAGAAGATTGTTTGGAGATATTAACAGTATGATCTTACCGGATTTTGTTGTCAACAACCGCACGAATTGAAATACATGGTATTCTATATGGTACAATGGAAAACTATTTTAGTAATGTCTTGTGCCGAGCAGTAACAAGATGGTGATAGTCGATAGTCGTATAAGGGAAAACTCTTCAGAAGCATCCAATAAACAGTGTTGATTAGCCATTTTGCAACTACATGTGTGTCCCCAAATGTGTGTTCACTTTCTTTCAGTATGTTCCAATCCCAAATAAGCTCAAGCTCCACAGCTTGAAAAAACATTTTACGCTCGTTTAAACAAAGAATTATTCACTTCAAACACTTCTTTTATTTGTCTTCCTCATGCGTAAATTGGTGAGTGTCACTGTAAGAACCCTTTAAACTTAATAGGATGTTTTCCCTGTTAAAGAAACAAGGGATATTCCTCGGATCAAAATCTGGTGGCAACAGGAATTAATATGCTGTAACGGATAGGTAGTATGTCAGCTAAACCAGTGCAGGTGTCGGTCACGTGCAGCCTCGGCTACAGCTAATGCAACATATCGCGACACGCTGAAATTAATCAGGTAAAAGACAAATGGAATGAAATATCTTGCTGGTACATAAAATCGATTACTACCTGAACCAATAAACTCCGAGCTTCATCAAAATTCAGAAGAACAAAAACTCTCAAGTTCCTCACCACGTTCTTGAACAAAAAACTGTTACGCCTCGAGTCACCACGTGGCAAAACCTATTGCAAAAATATACGAGCACGGGCGCCACGTGGTTGTTGTGACATAGCAATTTTGGCCGAGCTTACGGGACGAGCCGAACTCATATGACAAAGCCGAACCCATTCATTGCAACCGAGCCTCGTCAGCTGAGGCGGATCACACGAGGCACCTCGAGAGAATCCTTATGAAAGATCTTATTGTTCACGAAATATTTGTTTCGTTTGAAATACCAGAAGTGCAAGATCCATTAACAAGTAGTAAAATGAATTTTGAATTCAAGTATCGTTCCCAACCAGGATTGTACTAGTTCAAATTCAAATTAACTTAGTCTTAATTGAAACAATTGAAATTTGTGATTTTTCCTATAAATTAAATAATCTACTTATAAATGCAAAATCTAACCTAACTAAAATAAATGCTAGACTATAATTAAATTCTAGTTTTATAAAAAGATGATGTAGAAAAGCGTATTAGGTACCCGAATTTCCTTGTATCAATCTTCTTTAACTCTAGAACTTGTAAATTTGACAGCACAATTCAATTATGAAAATCAATATTTCTAATTTGTTTAATAATCTCTCTCGAGTAAAATTAAAATATTCTTATACATGACCCCACTATATTTTGTGAAAGATGCGAACATATAAAAATGTATCAAAAGTTTATGAATACTTAAAAGTCGCGTAAAATATAACAGTATATATTTATTCCCTATTGAACTCTACGATAATTAACATTATGTCTAACTTATTTTCAATCTTTCAAAAGTAAAACGAGCACAAAACTCATACAACTATTGTGCATATAATTGTAGAGAAAATTAAATCAATGTCAATCATTCATTGAAAACGTATTTTGAATGTCAAAAATAAATAATATTAAAAAAATTAAACATTTATGATATAAGTTCCATCGTAATTCTAGCACTAAAATAATCTAGCCTATCACAATATTGGAATTAAACAAATAAAGTTTACATCACTAAGAAATTGACGGAATGTGATTAATTCACAAACTACTTGTACAATTATTTATGAATTATTGCACAAAGAAATCTGAAATGATTTTCCTTGCCGCGACAGCCGTCCGCCCGTCCGTCTTTTTCTCCCTGTTTGCCGTCTGTCTATGCCTAATTCTGCTCCAATTTTTAGTCCCCTGTGCGTGTATGTATATCTTCTTCCCTTTTTTTCCAACCGTCGCCAATTCATACATTTCCAATTGAATTCCAATCTCCAGCAACTAGTCCAAAAGGGGTCCAAGGCTCCAAGCCCAAATAAACTTTTATCCCTTTTTAAATGGAAAAGTTCACAAATCAATCATTATATTTCACAATTGCAAAAATCAAGTATTAAGTTTAAAAAATGCAAAATTCAAGTATTTAGTTAATTAATTAAAAATAATTATTAATTAAATATAATAAATTAACAATTATACAATTAACAGTCACATGTACATAATTATATGTCACACCTTATTTATTGATCATATATTATTAAATTAATTGGTCACAATTATTTCGAGGTCACAAATCAAAAATTTTATACATCACAATTTATTTCATTTGTCACAGATCAAAAAAAGTGTAGGTAACAATTTATCTATCGGTTACATATATTTCAAATTTGTTGGTCACAAATTATCGAATTTTAAGGTCACAGTTTAATGGTTGGTCACAATAAACCAAATACTACACATATACCAAACACCCCACCCTTGATCCCGATCCACCACCAATACTTGGTTACAAATTAACTAAATAATTGGTCACAATCGTTATCCCACCACCGCCCCCACCACTAACACAACACCACCACCGCCACCACTAACACACCACCACCACTACCATAGAAACGCCACTACCATAGAAACGCATCACCGTTGCCAACAACAGAAACGCACGACTGCCGTCGCAGAAAACAATGACATGACTATTACACACATCACCACTGCCACCACTCCCCACAAACGCCTGCTCCAACACGACACACCACCTTCGCCTCCGCCTGCAACTTTAATCAACCACCAACAGCTAACACTCCACAAATCGCCATCACCTCATCGTTGTCGCCTCCACCATTTTCAGCCACCACCACAACTACCATTTCCAACAACAAATAAGATCCAAACCAGATCCTGCCACCATCACTGCGACCACCAGATCCGCCACGACCACCATCACCTCCATCACCGCAACCACACCTCACCGTAACCACCAGATGCGCCACCCAACACAGCCAACACTCCACAACCACCGTACAGCCATCAACGCGACCACACCTCACCCCGACTACCAAATTCGCCACTTAACACACCACAACCACCGTAACCTCACATCCAACACAGCCAACACTCCACAACCACCACCATTTTCAGCCACCACTACACCTACCATTTCCAACAACAAACTGATTTAGCCACCATCACCGCAATCAACGCAACAACCAAATCCGCCATCACCGCGACCGCCATTCTTGCATGTTGCTGCATCGACGACCGTAGTAGAGAGACGACGGTTGCTATAGCGGTGACGACCACGACGGGTTGACAGTAGAGAGACAGCGGCTGGTTGCTGGAGCTTGAATGGGTCACTGGTAGCCGGAGAGAGAGAGAGACGAGATAAATGAAAAGGGAGAAGAGGAAGAGAGAAGGGAGAGAAATTAAATGAAATAAAATTAGGGGTTTGGNAGACAGCGGCTGGTTGCTGGAGCTTGAATGGGTCACTGGTAGCCGGAGAGAGAGAGAGACGAGATAAATGAAAAGGGAGAAGAGGAAGAGAGAAGGGAGAGAAATTAAATGAAATAAAATTAGGGGTTTGGGTGGATATAATATTTAATTATTAATTCAATACCTATAAATTTTGATTAAAAAATCTTCACACCTGATTTTTAAACTTTGAAGTTTAAATACCTGAATTTATGTAATTTCCACCTTTTCAAATTGGTTTGAAGCCCAATTAGTGAGATATTTCTCATCAAGGCACCACCTTTTCTACTTAATAAAATTTAGTCCTTGATACAAATTTATTTGTGAAGCCCATATCTTCTTTAATTTAATTCGAGTCCTTTAATTTCCAAAGTGTAGAGTTTGATACCTAAACTTTCCATCCAATGACCAATTGACCATTCTTTCATTTTCAATTGCTTTGAAATGGATCAAACACTGAAATAAAAAAAAATTAATCTAAGTAAAATTCAATACTTCAACGACAAAAACTTAGTAACATGACCTAGATAAATTCACAAAATGCACTTATCACTTATTACGAGTGGATGATTTGATGTATCACTAAAAAGGCTACCCCCACTCAAATCAATTGGTCATATCAAGTCTTACACTGTCGCCACACTCATTACTGAATGGCTTAGGTATGTTTGATTGATGATTATGACAAGAAAACCTAGCTGCATGAATGAAGCCATGTGTATCTTCATTTAATGGCTTACCTTCATCATCTCCTACTTAAAAGACCACAAGTAACCCTACTCAAGAGTAATGCAAGTTTACATTCTCACACCATATTCCTACACTATTATTACTCTGTTCTCCACTGTATTCCTAGTTCTGAAACCCTTTTTACTTTGATAAATTGGTCATAATCATGTCTCACATCCAATTAAATACTCTATCTTGATTAAAAAATCTTCACACCTGATTTTTAAACTTCGAAGTTTAAATATCTGAATTTATGTAATTTCCACCTTTTCAAATTGGTTTGAAGTCCAATTAGTGAGATATTTCTCATCAAGGCACCACCTTTTCCACTTAATAAAATTTAGTCCTTGATACAAATTTATTTGTGAAGCCCATATCTTCTTTAATTTAATTCGAGTCCTTCAATTTCCAAAGTGTAGAGTTTGATACCTAAACTTTCCATCCAATGACCAATTGACCATTCTTTCATTTTCAATTGCTTTGAAATGGATCAAACACTGAAATAAAAAAAAATTAACATAAGTAAAATTCAATACTTCAACGACAAAAACTTAGTAACATGACCCATATAAATTCACAAAATGCACTTATCACTTATTACAAGTGGATGATTTGATGTATCACTAAAAAGGCTACCCCCACTCAAATCAATTGGTCATATCAAGTCTTACACCGTCGCCACACTCATTACTGAATGGCTTAGGTATGATTGATTGATGATTATGACAAGAAAACCTAGCTGCATGAATGAAGCCATGCGTATCTTCATTTAATGGCTTACCTTCATCATCTCCTACTTAAAAGACCACAAGTAACCCTATTCAAGAGTAATGCAAGTTTACATTCTCACACCATATTCCTACACTATTATTACTCTGTTCTCCACTGTATTCCTAGTTCTGAAACCCTTTTTACTTTGATAAATTGGTCATAATCATGAGAGTGTAGGTTAATTTATGAGATAGCTATTGACCTGACCGTCGAAGTATTTGAGGTCACCTCCCCTACTGTCGAAGTTTGGCCGCATGCCCTAATAGTTTGTCAGCTTATGTGGACACTAAAGGAGTTGGAATCTGTTGGTCACGTCACTTCTACAAAAAGTGAGGCCAACAAAACAACATAGCATTGAACAAAAATTTTCAGCTTAAATTGGTGAAAAAATCAAAATAATCTTAACACACGCTTACTTTTGAGCCTAAATTGTAACTTGAGTAGACTGCGAAAGTAACCTTAGTTATCTAAGAGAATAATCCAAGCCTAAATTTGGCACTGTGATTTTCTTGAAATTCCTTGGGATGATCATTTTCTGGGCCGTGCTTCCCATACTTCTACATATAGAGGATGTTTGGTAGAGATTAAAATTAAATTTTTAGTAGATTTTAATAGAAATTTTTGAAATGTGTGGTTGAAAAGTTGTGGGACCCATGCAAGATGTGGTTAATATTGATTGTTTGACTTTGAGTTAGATTAAAATCAAATTTTAATCCGGACCAAACATGGGCATAATAATTCTTTTCTATTGAAAATTGTATACGAAGTACTACAAAAAGTGTATTGCTAAACGGAAGGTAATCTGTACGCCAAAAACAAGCTTACTACGTAATTTATGACTCTTTCAAAAACTTTTTAGAAACTACGATAAAGGGCAAGTAGCTTAATATTGGTTCGAATTTAATTCGTTGGAAGGAAAATTATGGTTGTGAAAGGCAAGTCTACTGACTTGGCTATTTGGTTGGATGCTCGAAAATCATAATTTTTCCTAGGAATAGTTTCTAAGAGCGAAGAATTTTAACACTTTCAAGCAGTCGAAGGCTTAAGAAGTAAGAAGTGGAATCGGAATAGAATGAATGTCCAAAGGTACCCTTTTGTTTGCACCAAGTCACTCTGACCTCTCTCTCAGACGATTAAGAGTGCATGAAAGGATAACCTCCTCAAGCAAATCTGCAGATTTCTGATTCATATCAAGAAACGGAGATCAAAAACGAAAACACGTCATCCCTCTTTGAATAATTAGTCACATTTGAGAAAGAAGGAAAACTTGTGGAAGATTTTGCAATTGAGCAATTCCAAGGATCAGTCCTAGACTCAAACACGTATCTTCCTAACTTGTCCAGGCTCCTAAGTCCTACTGATTTCAAGATACATGCGTCGAAGAGATGAAACTAATTGGTGCTGGGATATTGCTTATCAAAAATAAGTTGCTTATTTTGAATGATAGGCAAGACTGACTTCATAAAAAAATAGCTTTTTGACTTAAAGTAGAAAGCATTAAATATCTGAAATGTTGGATATGGTAAGTTACTTATAAGTAAACCCACTCCCTATTTTCCCATTCTACTTCCACACGATTAAATTTACAATTTCCATGGCAGGTTAATATCATTGTATGCATTTTTATTTTTAGTCCAATTAGCATATTTACCTGTTTGGAAACATATTTCATAATAATTTATGTTCCCTACTGACATAAAGTTCCGAATATAGCATCAAGATAAGTAAATGTTTTGAGTTCAAGTTTACCATATAATTTAAAAAGTTCAAGTTAAAGTTAATAAGTAATATTAAACATATATTTTATTGGATAATAATTATTATCAATTTTCAACCACACATTTTATCGACTTTCACGTCCTTGAAACTTGTCAGGAGAAGGCATAAAAGCGTAACAAATGTTAAATATTCAATAATAGCCACGAGAGTCCAATTTTCAAATAATATATCTTAAATTCTTCTCAACTCATGAATCTTCTTTCAGAACAAATTAAGTATAAAATCATGATATGTAAATTAGATATAATAAAGAGAAATGTACAATAAACATTATAACATTTTCAGAATAAAGGTTGATCTGTCTCCAGTAGGATCGGTTTGGAAGTGGAGATGGTACAAGATTCGTGGTATATAGCTTGTACTTAGTGAAGAAAAGAGTTTTTGCGCAAATAAATGGACGACACAGAGAACAATTTGCATGCTAGAGTTTCACACAGTGAGAGCGAGATGGTCAAAAGCAGTGAACAATTTCATTACACAATTCTGCGCATGCAAAACTGAAAAAATGCATGCAACTCCTATGTATTCTTGACTATCAAGACCTGATCTGTATAATATTCGATGGTCGTTTCATCGGAAGGATTTCCTGAAGGACCTACAAGTTTAGGTAAATATCCAATGCATTCTCAAACCCCTCTTCAGTAAAAACCTCCTCAAATTATGCGTTTTGGGATCTGCATGCTCGCTGATTAGAACTTCTAAGAGGTCCATATGAATGATACATGGGTACGTTAAAAAAAACGTATAACATTGACAAGAACGATGTTTTCAAAATATATGACTCGTACCCCTTCAAGTTTTTTAAATTCTGTAAGTGCCGTAGTTATCGGAATTAATACAATCAATTATGCCCATCCATTTCCATCTAAGACACGGAAAAACTGGAAAATGGCATTAACGTGTTTCTTCATTCCTTCACTTTTCGTATCCTAAAAACTTATTTTTCTTACATGCTATATTAACAAACTCAGTCTATATTTTTTGGGTCTCTTAAAAAGTAGGGCCTGATGCAACAGCCTTTTGAGCTTCTCCTCAGGTCCGACTATGTGTCATACAACAAACACAAAACATAAAACTTCAAATATAAGCGTGTGTAATTTTACACAATTTTGGGAACATTATAAACGGTTTGACTGTATCCTCAAAGCCTATCTGCATTTCTGTGAGGCTCACAAAGTTTGTGGTGATGAATAATGTTACATTCAACACCTTGTTCTTGCTCTAACTCATCTTTAATTCTAGAGAAGTTTATCGAACAACAAATTTAACCCATATTTGGCTCCCATTTTTTAAAGTTTATTTTTTAAAAAAAAAAAATTCATTTTTTACTATGCATTTATTGAGATCCACAACTTTTATCAAATTTACAACCATATATTTCATTAGCTTTTATGAAAATGTACTAAAATTTAAAAAATTATCTAAACAAGGCTGATTAGTATATTGTAAAAAATTATCCGCCGCCTCCAAAGCAATAATACACAGATTTGGCCTACAAATATGGCAACGGGGCGGGGGCCCCGCCCCGCCCCGCACCCCGCCTTAGTTGGGGCAGGTTCGGGGCGCGTTTCCCGCCCCGTTTAATTTTTTTTTTAATAATAGTTTATTAAATTTATTTTTTTTTATTCCCCGCCCTGCCCCGTCAACCCGTTCGAGCGGGTTTTTTAGCCCTATTCGGGGCGGGGTGCCATCCCTAAATATGTTATGTGCTCTACGTAATAGTGATTTTTTTTTTAGAACGTATGGACTAAAATGTAATGAAAAGATAAGGGAAAACGTAAAAAATATGTTATTAAAAATTGAGTGTTAAGCAATATTAATTTTTAAAGTAACTATTTTCTCACGAGCACTTTATAAAAGAATAATGATTGTTTGGTTACTGAACAACAATTGTAAAAACACACAAAAAATATTTACTTTCCCGAAAATAATAAATTAATCTTGGCAAACAAACAAAGGGCTCAACTTTGACTGTCACACACCCCCATCGTTGCATATACAACTCAATAACATATAAGATAAAATAAATAACCAGAATAAGGATTAATAATAGAAAATTGCAGCACCGATCTCTAATCTTTTTAATGTTTACAAATTTTACTTTAATATTCAATTTGTGCTAATAAAGATCCTTAACTTTTGAAAAATTAGAATCCAAGTCCATTTGATCGTTAGTTAATCAAAAATAATAGAATTTGACCAAGTTAAAAAGAGTAAAATAATCAATTTTCATTTCTCAGAGAAAATAAATGAAGAACCAAACCCCATCCCTACCCCCCAAACCAAAATACCGTTACCCATCGTGGCGCCGCCGCCGCCACCTCCGCCTTTGGAAAATGAACCCAGAATAGGCCATGCATTTGGATGTACGGAATGATAAGGGTCGGAATATATTTAGCCAAAACTGTGGTGGGTATATAGTCACACTTCAAAAAATAAAAAATTATTTGCTCCAAATTTTCCCCAAATCATTACTGTAAAGCAAATCCTAAATAAGAAGCCACCCAGTTCTAGGGTTTTGAAGAAGATTAGAATTAGTATGTCATCGTCATCCAATAGGCAGACATCAGTCGCGGTCGGAGACCTGCAGGTGGTTACGGTGGCGGAGAGGCAGGTGAAGGTGCTCCCTCCTTAGCCTCCGACTTCGACCTCTTCCAATGCTCTAGTTGAGTATACACCACCCCCACCTAACCTTGAAGATGAGGACCTCGAGGTGAAACTACGCCGTATTATTGAATGTGTGCCCGTTCGGGTCAACAACACTTCTGGTAGTTCCGTTGGTTTAGCTCGATGGCTTCCGTCAAGTATTGCATACCACTTTTTTTATATGAAGTATTTGGCATATTTTCTTCCGCTGTAGTGAGATTAATGGAGAAATTGATTAAAACGAGTTTCCAGTGATGAAACTAGAGTTGTAAAATTCTGAAAACCCATCAAATTTCACTGCAAAAAATCTCAATTAAAGAATCCGAGACGGTGCAAAGTCATTGAAAAATCTGAAAAAATATCAATGCAAAAAATATCATCGGGACTAGTGTAGAGGCATCTAAAATTCAGATCGATTTGTATATGGTGGCGGAGGTGATGGTGGCAACAATGGTGGGGATTCCATTTAGCAGTGGAGAATATGGTGGCGGCAGCGGCAGCGGCAGGAGGGGGTAGCTTGGATGAGATGGGTTTATTTTTTGTTCTTCATTTCTTTTCCTTTTTTTTTAAATGAAAATTATTTTATGTGGAAAAAATACAAAGCTACATCTTACCCTGTCAACTAACGGTCAAATTCTACCATTCTTGGTCGTCAAATGGATGAATTTAGACCCCATCAACTAATTTATCAAATGGTAAGGGACTTTCGTTGATATAAATTGAAGGTTAGGTAAAGTCTGCAAAAATTGAAAAGACGAAGGACCGTTGCTGCAATTTTCTCTGGTAAAAATCAATGCAAGCATATCAGCACGTCTCTCTGCTCGGGTGATGGAGTTTTCATATAACTTGGCGTAAAAAAATAATCAGAGTGAGCAACTGATAATCATCGGTGCCTGCTCCATCTCCTCTTTCAGATTCTATTTCCATCGGTACATTTCCCTTCACTTAACTTTATGGTTTTTAATTAATTTTTTCTCAATGTTGTTATGTCTTTACCTGTTTTGATTTTTGTTTAAATTTGTCGTGATTAGATTTCTGGAGGTATTTTGTAGATCAATAGTGAATTTTTTTTTTTAATCAGATCTCTGGGGGGTTTTCCCTTTATTTTGCTGATATCACTGTAATTAATTGGTTTTGTTGTTATTATAGGTTTTATTTTGTTAAGTTTGACTCTCCTCTTTTAATCCCTCATTGCTTATTTTCGCTGTAAGTTGTTTCTTTTTGTGGAAATTGAGTAATTTCTCTCTTTTCTGGATGGATTATTATTTCTACTGTGGTGGTTGTTCTTGGTGTTGCTCTTATTCGCAAAAAGAAGGTGTTGAATAGACGCAGGCCAAATATTTCTATTGGAATATAATAGTAGGGCACAATGTTTGGTGAATATTGTCTTCATCATCGAACACCATATAATCACTCCACTAATTTCGAAATGGGAATAATACAAAAGTTCGGTAATAGTAAAATTACCCACAACTAGGTGGGTACTTTTTATTTCTTAAAAGCTCCACTCCACACATTTTTCTTCCCTTGTTAAACTACTTTTTATAGTTGCTCTAAGATATCAACTTTTTTATCCTGCAATCAATGTGGGATTCTAAGAAATTAATTGGTAAAGTTGAACCAATATATAATTTTGGTACATAATTTCTTTTGAACAGTATTATAACAAATTCACAATGGATACGGGAGAAACTACTGAAGTTTCGACAGCATACTTTAAGGGGATAAAAAATGGACAGGGGTTTGTAAACTTACGTTATAGAAAGATAATGGACATAAGGAATTGGTACTATATGCTGTTTTTGCATCTCTATGGGTCGGAGGATCAGGGTTTTACTGGAAGATTGAGTTTACTATACCGCGGGATATCTGTTGTACAGAGTAAATTTTTCATGGCTCGAAAAATGCTGAAAATTAGGAAAAAAGCAAATGTAAAAGACGAAACCAGGTGACATTTGTGAAATCCCTAGGGTAAGAGACTTTATTGAATGCTACAAATAACCTGAACTATTTCAGAAGTTTTGTTAGTTGCTGAATTAACTCTCTTCAGTGAACTGAAGGTATTGTGTAATACATATTGTATTCACACCCTACTCTATCTAGTTATAGTGGTGGCAATGGGCTTAGCTAATGTCCACGAGCTCGAGCTCGAGCTCGTGCTCGTCACGTGTTAAGCTCATGTATCATTACTCGAGAGGCGAGCTCGGCTAGTTACGCGAGCCTTTTTTTTTAGTTAAATTAAACCCTCATCCTTTATCCGAAGTTGAGATCGGCTACTTAAATTTCAAGTAGGTAAAGGTAAAAATTGTATACGAACTTGTTTCGTGTAAAAAAAAAAATTAAAAATTAAAAACAATTTAATAAAATAATAAATTTTGATTAATATGGTTAAATTAAATATCACTTACTTGACGACATGCAATTTTGGTATATTTATCTTGCAGTAAAAAATGAGAGTCTTCCCAATCTTTCACGCACATTAATGATTCAAAATATCTTCTTTAGGTCGGCTCCTAACCTCGGACAAAACTTTCTTACCTGCACTAAAACAGACTTCGAAGCTACAATGCTAATCGGAGATATTAGTAGGTCTTTTGCAATCGCAGAAACCATTTGTCATCGTTGTTCGTACTTGCTAGAATTCAGTTACTTCTTCTGTATTTTTTTAATTGTTTTATTATTAGATATATTATGATTAAAGTAATCAATTAATTCAGCAGGAAATGCATTTGGACTTACGTCCGAGGTTTGATTACATACGGTAGACAAATTACTACTAAAGGAACCAATTGCATTTGCATCATATCTCTATGTGTAAATGCCTTCAAATAAAGTTAATATTTCAACGTCGTCTTTTTAAATGTCAGTGGGAGGAGTGGATGCAGAAGGTACTCGACTAATATTTGCACTCATTCGTTTTGCATATAATTCATACATTTCACGTAAAGTTTATTCTAAATTTCTATAAGTGATAGTTATATTAAAAGTTAAAGCTCTTGAAATATGATCAATTACATATTTAGTACTTGATAAATTGTATCGAGAGTCCATGATGCATGCTAAAGGAAATAATATAGGCAAGTCTTCCTAATATTTTTCTAAACTTTAATTCCATGGAACATATAATTCCATTAAAATCGGGGTCATTTTTATATTTATGAAAAACCCTTGCAATTATATAAAGTCGTTCAAGCACCATTCAGCTAGTGTGATAGTAAACTCCAAATAAAATATTTGTAGAGTCATAAAAATTTGTCAATTTTTTTTTAATTGTAAAAGCTAAAAGCCAATCGGATTCATTCAAAATATCAAATTTTCTAATATACATATTGCTATAAAATTCAAATATTAAATGTTTAAAACCTTCGCATACTTTTAATAATAAATGGAGTTTCATCAATGCCTTACGGCACTAACAAATGTTTTTGTATTCGGCCCCCCAAATTTGGCACAAAATTTCTCAAATGCTTGTTTTCTACTTGTTTAAATCGTAATATATACTAGTGCATCCTTAATTCTTTGAATTTCATTCTTAATATGTTTTAAATCATCATGTACTATTAAATTAAAAATATGGTGCACACAACAAATATGAAACAAATAACTATCGAAATCGGATTGCAATACCCTACACAATTTATCGATGATTGTCTTGTTAAAATCAACGTTGTCGAATGTAAATGAACGAATTTCATTGATTTTATTTCTATTAATTAATTTTTTTCCTTTTCATTTGGCTAAAATTATTATTGTGTATTAAATACCAAAGCTGAGTTTTTTTTTCATAAAGAATAAAGATAACACTAATTAAAATCACGTTTTTGTGTCCTACATGTCTTTGTCGTGTGTATGTGTCCATGCTTCTTAGAATTCTTGTGATCTGAAATCTGTTTTTGTTGGTTGCTATTTTTATTTTGATCAACTTCAGTTCAACCAGGAGTCCTCCTTGTTTTGGATATGCTTTTCCCTTCTCTCAGTTTGAGTTTCTTATTTTGATTCTCTAATCTTGAGCGTCTTTTATTTGATGTTGACTGGTGATTTTTCCTTCATTTTTATGTTATTTTCCCCAAAACAGTCAAATTTGTACTTTTTTGTAGGACAATATAACGAGAAAATTGAAGTGTGCCTCTCTATGTTTGAGTGTTGTATTTCCTAGGCAGAGTTAATGTTATGTTCATGAGATTTTTATAAATTTAGAAGTGTCACTAAAGAGGCTATCTTTTCATGTCCTTTTTCTTTTTGATATTTCAGAATCTATTTTAGATCCTATAATTTTGAATTCCATTTGTGCCATTGTTTCATGTGGCCTCTTGCTTTAAAACATTTACTTGGTTTAAAGAAAAAATTGCATACGATAATTGTATGGCCTCCTATCTAGTATTCAGTTTCTTGGGTAGAGTAGTTGGTGTAGATATTGAAAATCTTATTTATATGAAGTTTTAGTGAAGTGCGTATTGGCTTTGCCGACTTTCATGTAAGATTTTCATTTTATGTTACAGATTTTTATAATCCAGAACTCCATTTATTCACGCTATTCACTTTACATGACTTTTTTGAAAATCATCAAACTGTTAATAGAAAGAGTGACAAAAGTCATTGTGATAAAAAAATTTAATATGCAGAACCAGTTTCTGATCACTTGACACTTGACTTCGTGTTTTTGTTTCAGTGGATGCATGACTTACTGAGATATTACAACCTGCTAGTTGGTTTAGCAAATGACTTCAGTAGGTATAGCACCTACATCTGGGTTAAGGGAATCCAGCAGCCATGCAATGGCGGTTGATACGTTGCCTGAGGAGATGAATGACATGAAAATCGGGGATGACAAGGTATGCACGTGGAAGGTGTAAAAACTGGCATTTTCTGGTAACACTTCCTTACAAGAATTTGTATTTTCTTGGGCTTGACTATTCCTGGTTTGATTCATGATATTTGATATTATAGGAGATGGAAGCAATAGTTGTTGATGGTAATGGGACTGAGACAGGCCACATAATAGTAACGACTATTGGTGGTCGAAATGGCCAGCCAAAGAAGGTAATTTGCTCTAGCTCCGATTCTCGTTTTTAGCTACCCTAAGATCTGTCGGCTTATGAGAATTTTTCATTTCTGCTCCTTCTAAACAATGATTATTGCTCCAGCCCACAACAAAAGCAATAATCAATGCAAGATCATAACTTTTAATTATCTTAGAGGAGAAGGGAAAAGATATACCTCAAATCCGGAGGTACCAATTTGAAAAAAATTATAACGCTCCAAAAAACCTAGTCTTCCAGCCAATTCTACGGCAAAACTAACTCTCTAGTATGTGCACCTTTGTGGAACGATGCTCCGAATATTTATATTAGTCAAGCTATGCAATTAGTGGAGTTTATATCGGGATTATCAACACAAAAATTCTGCCCTAAAACTACTTCAGAACACTGGCTGAATTTCTGCTCACCAAATTTGAAATAACTTGTCAAAATTCTGGCTCCAAAGAAAAAGATAGCTGATATCCTCCAAGCCAATTTCTTGTGAGGCTAGCCAACAGAGACCTGATAAAATCCACATCATTCAATTTTTTAGATTACCACTAGTAGTTTGATAGGAAATCCTAGAACCCATATGAATATTCGAGGTACAAGAAAATGTCACAGTACCTACCAATATAATTCTATTGCTGTTCATGAATTTCCTAGTAATCTGATATTCATTCTCCTAAAGAATACAACTGACTTTACAATTTTGTACAAATTAAAAGCAATGTAATCTTATCATGTACTTGGCGTAAATCATTATGATTTGTCTTGCTGAATGGATATCCATAATTTAGACGGCTTAATACTAGAAAAATCTTAGATTACATCTTGAAGTTCCCACCTTTTTTGTGTTATTAATCACAACCGTATGTTCACATAGACATATTTATATTTAAAATCCAATCCAATTGCAATAAATGTAAATAAAAAATTCTAATATCCTTCCGTTTCTCTGCATAGGATTTTAATGATCACAACCATCAAATTGGCTTTAGAGAATCGTGTCTCTTCAAGAGATATCACGGAGTCTATATTGAGAATATATGTTCCTAATATCATAAAGACTTCACTTGTTGATCTTTTTTATTCCATAATAGAGTACAGACGAATCCAGTTGTTATCTTTCATCGAAAACATAGCACAATAATCTTATTGAATTTTTTTACCCCATTAAGTTAAGATTCATTCAATGAGCATCCTTTATTTCATAGAGATGTGGGCAATATCCTTGTGTAGGGTGACCAACCGAATACTTTGACGTAATGCCTGCCGTTTCAGGTGCCCATGCTGGGAAGTTTTGAATGAGAAAAGATTAGAAAGAGTTGGAATGAAATCTAAAGAGACTGCCTATGACCTTTCATCAACTACAAGATTATAAGAGAGACCCTCTCGTTGACTGGCTGCTTCTGTTGCCCATCCCTTTAGCCTTCTTTCTCGTTACCATGCTTGTGATGATTCCTCATCTTAATCTGGCATCGGTTGTTGCCAGATGTTGATTCAACAGTAGCAAAATAGTCATGAACTACACGAAAGTTGCTCCTTTTTAGTGTGGTCTCGTCAATCACTCCATTTGAGTCTATTATTCTCTCAAGATTAAGTTCATTCATAATATGGTAACTCGAATAAAACCCATCCAAGGAAGTGTTTTATAGAATTGTTCTCATTTGGTTCTTTTCAACGTATCTCATGTGATGAAACACACTAGTATTTCAAACCTAAATTCTCATTTTAGTGCCCAGGACAAGTCTCCCCATCCTATGGAGGTCGACATAAAACAATCTCTAGTGAGTTGCCCTAGCTCACCACCGACTTTGAACAAATACTCGAGTCTTAAGGAACCCATGTTTTGCATCTTGTGTTATGAGCCAATTCTCCACGCACTTATTATCTATAATGGGAACTTGTTGGGTGAATTTTCAAATCAACAGCATAAAAAAATACATGCATAGATTGCATATAAAGAATAAGAAACCTCATTGAAAATTCAGTTTATTACACACTGGGATGACTAATTCCTAACAACCGTGTCCTACCAAATGCTACTCTTGGTTTCTATGAGCACTCCTATTAGAGCCTTGGGATTGCTTAGAGGATGCAACTCTAGAAGTCAAAAGAGAGGTAATCTTTATGTTGTGTTCCATGTTTCTGAAGCCAGGAAATAAATTTTGATAGTGTTCTAATAGAACTAGCATTTCCTCTTATACTTGCTTTTACAAATTCGTCAAATAAATATACTCAATTTCAAGATCGAATAGAAGAAAAAGTATAATGCAATTTATCGTAGGTTTAGGTGTACCATTTGACTGGACATTTTATGCATGTATTTTTTGGGATCTACGCTTCTGCACCTTCATTCTTTTATGTTTTACCTACTTCTGTTGGCTTTGATAATTTTACAAATTTATTTTATTGGCTTTTATTTGTTAAAATGGTCTGATAATATCAGACAATCAGTTACATGGCTGAACGAGTTGTTGGCCATGGATCGTTTGGAGTAGTGTTCCAGGTAAGTTCTGTTGCTTTAACTTAGATTTTTTGATAGTATTTGCTTATGCATTTCATATACTCATTCAAAGGACAATCACAAATATCAATGTTTGATCTTCATTATCTAGGCGAAATGCTTAGAGACAGGTGAAACGGTTGCGATAAAGAAAGTTCTTCAAGATAAGAGGTATAAGAACCGAGAATTACAAACCATGCGTCTTCTTGACCACCCGAATGTTGTGTCCTTGAAGCATTGCTTCTTCTCTACTACTGAAAAGGATGAACTGTATCTTAACCTGGTACTCGAGTATGTCCCTGAAACACTTCATCGTGTTATCAAACACTATAATAAGCTGAACCAAAGGATGCTACTGATATATGTAAAGCTGTACGCTTACCAGGTAATTTGTTGATCCTTGCTGTGCCTGCTGCTTGCCCCCATGTTCGTAGTCTTGAAAACTAAATTTAGATGCCGAATAATTTTCTATGTTCTCTTACAAACTGCTTTATGTTAACATTTCAATTCATTGTCACTTGTGATGAAACTTCCTTGTTCTAAATCTCATTCAAGTTTTTTATTAAAATAGAACATTTTGGTCATGTTCTTCATGATAATTGGTTAAATACTTCAAAATTATAAATGTCCTTGACAAAATCAACTTGTAATAATTTATGACTTTTGTAATGAGTGGAAAATTTTTTGTAGTTTGTTCTTTGAATGAGAAGTTTGAGGGTGTTTGTCATAACAAAATCAACTTGTAAAAATTTATGACTTTTGTAATGAGTGGAAAAACTTTTGTAGTTTGTTCTTTGAATGAGAAGTTTGAGGGTATTTGTCGTACCTTCCTGCCTGAGTAGTATTATATATTTGAGCTCTTTTCTAAGGTTAATAGTTTTACAGAATATAACTGTTTATATTTGGCAGATTTTCAGAGCGTTATCATATATCCATCGTGGAATTGGATTGTGCCACAGAGACATCAAGCCTCAAAATTTGTTGGTACAATTCATATTAGTTTGTTTGCATGGTTCTATATTTTTTTTTTTTCAAGTTTTTCATTTCTACATTCTACGTCTTAGGTAAAACTTGCCTAAAAACACTAGTATTGTTAGTTATCTTTAATATGCTTTATTCTAAGTGGGGAACAATGATATGTACATGTATGCTATTCTATTTCTCATTAATCCCACTGCTCACAATTCAAATGTGATGTCATAAATTGACATAGAGTTTTAGCTGAATAGAATACGAAGAGAAGAGTTTTAGGTGAATAGGAAATTGGGCATTTGATGTAACTTTTCATTTTACCTTATAAACTGATACCCAATAATTTTTGTTGCTCACATTCATGTGCATCTTAACACATAAGAAAATTTTGTTGAATGGGAATAATTATTTCGGCTGGATGTCCAGAAAGGGAAATAGAACCATTCACTAATGGTCGGAGAGATTATAAAAGTAAGTTGGTGCAAGAAAAGATGAATCTACACATAGCAGAGAGCTACTTACCCACTGCAGTTATTTTTTATTTTATTTATTTATTTATTTTTCTGGTCTCTGAATCTGCGTCTCCATAGTGTATATGCTTTATGTGGTGTGATATATGTGATAAGCAATAGTTTTCTTGGTATTGCTGTAGTGTATTGCTACCTATTGTCTTGGAATTGGAATGTGAACTTTCTTCATTGTTAATTGTTATTTAACTCTGTCACTTGAAACTTGTGAACTTAAAGTTGTATCTTTCTTCCATTTCATGATAATCTGATTTATAGATAATAATTATTGGATATTCAGTTATTTAACTGCATTCTGTGGCATTCGAAAAATTCTAACTTCTAGTTCAGTGCCATGTACTTTTTATTTTAAAACGTTTATGTATTACTTATTAATATTCCTACTGTTTTAATTTGGAATATCAACATGTTGCATATCTAAGTTGATCTGCTTTTGGATTTACCCTTTTCAATTTGTTCGAATGTTTCTAAGTTCTCTTTCAAGATAATAATTTTATGACTTTTTACAGGTGAATCCACATACGCACCAGGTTAAATTGTGTGATTTTGGAAGTGCCAAAGTTTTGGTATGTGAAATGCTTTTATAAAGAATATAGTTTCTTTTATGCAAGTATTTTGCTTGACAATTTGATTCCCTGATTCTTGGCAGGTTAAAGGAGAGCCCAATATCTCTTATATCTGCTCTAGGTATTATAGAGCACCTGAGCTTATTTTTGGAGCGACAGAGTACACTACAGCCATTGACATTTGGTCCATTGGCTGTGTGCTTGCTGAGCTAATTCTGGGACGGGTAGGTGGCCGATTTTTCTTATTGTACTTAATAGGTCCTTTACAAGGCCATAAAAGGGTTGTATAGTTCGGGTTACTAGTGGGTTTGCTTTTCAGCCTTTGTTTCCTGGTGAGAGTGGAGTGGACCAGCTTGTAGAGATTATTAAGGTACTTTCTTGCAGACGCACTTTCTGTTTTATTTTAATGTTTTTTCTGCTTTTCTGTTTTGTTTGTTTGTTGTCTCTCTCTCTCTCTCCCCTTTTTCTTTTTTTTGCGGAAGGCCTTGTACAGTTCATCTGTTGGCCTGTTTGACTGAAGAAGAGAAGGGCGTCGTACATGCGTACAGTTCTGTGAAAAAAATCATGTTTTTAGTAGTTGCAACTAGAAAGATGATTTATTGGTTGATGAAGTGACCGATGGTGTGTTTCAATTGAAGTTCTGGCATATTTCAAATTAAATCTCATATAATGTTTGCTTGTGAACATTAATTTGGACAGGACTTCATGGTTTGTTTAAATGATCATCTAAATAAATATCTTTCTGTGAACAGATTCAAACTTGTTTTTGCAATTGTAATAAAAAAGATGGTTTATTCTTTGATGGATATTGAAGACAGCATTTAAATGATAAACTACTCTTTTTTAATATCTTGAGCTTTTAATGACTTGTTAACTATGGTTAACGCGGAGGGACCAATGGTGCGTTACTATTTTGTAAGTTCTTCCCTTATAGACAACTGTATTTATCAGGTTTTGGGTACGCCAACAAGGGAAGAAATAAAATGCATGAATCCTAACTATACTGAGTTCAAATTCCCACAAATCAAAGCTCATCCGTGGCACAAGGTACTTGTAATTTTAGGCTTTCATGCTAAATGTATCTTCTATTTATTCCTTTTTCTTTGTTCACCATTTTCGGTGCAAAGTGGCAAAAAGGACTCGTGTAACTGCCTTCATTCGCCTTATTATCCTTTGCTTTGCTTTGCATCAGATATTCCATAAACGCATGCCTCCTGAAGCTGTTGATCTTGTTTCGAGACTGCTGCAGTACTCTCCTAATTTACGTTGCACAGCTGTGAGTATATGAAATTATTATTCTTTTTTTCTTTCACCAGAATTCTGTCTATACGCTTTATTTGAGCAATTTTTTTGTTGTGTTGCTCCACCACTGAGAATGGAAGTAGGTTGATGGCGATTTGATTATTTTTTGTGAAAAATGTATTTTTTCTGTTGAACAGTTTGAGTTGCCTACTCCTCTCTGTCTATCGTTTCTAGGAATGAATTTATGCACATGATTAAAATGGATGGAGTGTGGTCATTTATATTGTTGGATTATTGACATTTTATGCCTCGTTTAGTAGGAACATTCCTCCCACGCTGCAATCACCTTTTAAGTATGTGTTCTTGAGAACTTACATTTTCAACCACGAGTTCAACATTTTCACGTTTACATTCTCAAATTGTTGGTGCCTCTTTCTCCACGGCTTTTTCACTGTAACTTGCAAATTGGATTCTTTTTCAATGCAGCTGGATGCCTTGACTCATCCCTTTTTCAATGAGCTACGTGATCCAAACACGTGCCTCCCAAATGGACGTTTCCTTCCTCCATTATTCAATTTTAAACCTCATGGTATGAAGTTCTGGATGAAATTACCTCCCATTGTTTACCCCAGATAATTGTTGTATTTTTGTAAAAGTTGATGTGCTCTTGTTTTCCAGAGTTGAGGGGCGTGCCAGTTGAGACCCTGCTGAAGTTAATTCCCGAGCATGCCAGAAAGCAATGCCCCTTCCTTGGGTTATGATCCCTCAAAATATGGAACAAAAAATCAAGGTTTTTACGCACTCTACCTGTTCTCATTGTGTATTTGGTTTGTATCTTCCCTTTTTTTTTTTTAAGTTTAGTTCTAGTGACCACGGGTATTTTGTTTACCCTGTTTCTAATGAGCTACAGCTTTTGATCTATTTTATGGTTGCATCCCCAAATGTTTATGCTTTGGAATTGGAAAGAAATGTTGGCATGTAATATAAACTCGAGTGACCAACTTAAAACGATGAAAATCAAGAGAACAAGAATGCAATCCCAACTTTCGACGAACGATTGTAGATAAATTTTACAATTTGCATTCAGTTTACATTTTATTCAGGTAGTACATAGAGTCTTATATACGTATTCAAATATAGCTCCAGCAATAAACATCTTGTCAAGACTGCATAAAGATCTAATATAAAGAGGCAAGTACCTCCAATAAAGCAGCAGCAAATTGCATTTGAGTCTCCTCATCAATAGTCAAGAAGAGGGGAACATGTACAAATAGTGATTTAATTCCATTCTGCTCTGCAAAGCGCAAGGAATGATAGTATACATAATTGCAAACAAATCGGCCAGCGTCATCTGAAGTCGTTACTTCATAACCCATCTTTGCCAATGCATTGGTAATATCCTCAACAGGGAGGCAAGTCTGCAAGCAGTTAACAAAAGAATGTAGAGCAAAAGTTTAAGCAATGATAAGCAAATCCAAACTGATTCCCATTAATTATGTGATGTATAACCTCCATATAAGAATATTCATATGATTCCCTTTTAGAGTCGAAGAAACGTCAAGACAACCATTAGAAGCTCGAGTGAGACGATTTATCGTGTCGTATATTCTTAGGGAATCCTACATTTGCTGCAATAGTTACTACATATTTAGCTTTATGATCTCTGTACTTTACAAATGGAACTGATCAACCTAACTGATTTACACAAATGATAAAAGCCATTACTATAACCTGAAATGAAGCATTACGAAAAACAATTCTACCTCTCGTATTTGTGAAATCACACCATCCGCAGGAACAATAAATATGAACCCAAATATCAGTTCCGTCCCTCAATTGGACGGAAAAATCTTAACAGTTGCATCTAACCTGAGGCTTCCATCCCATCTCATCAGGGCAACAAAATGTAGCTTCATTGACAGCTCGATGCTCTATGGAAAACCTTGTTGCACCACTATTAACTCCAAAATGTAGCTGAAAATAAATATCAAGACACTGAAGAAACTTAGTCAATCTTTTAATCATAGAGACTCGAATTGGACCAAGAGTCCAGAGTTGAGAAGCAGGGGCGAGAAGAATAGGGGGGAAAAATTCATGTCTTGGCTCCGTCATCAAATCTTACAACCTCAACTCTTTTAATAACATTCCATACATTATAGGAGAAAGATATGATTAAAATTCCAGTAACAATGAATAAGTTCCAACCGTAAAGACCCTTTAAACAACCTTTCAAACGACTGAGATTGAAATCTTGTAATATATGAGGTAACTATTCTTTTTCTTTTCCTTTTTCCTGTATTTTTGTAACAAAGGTGACGTTACATGTTTCAACAGAAGTTAGTATTCAAAAAGTAGCTCATAAATAGAAAGTAGGCTGCTTGTCCTGTTCTAATAAGCTGCTTTTTAGCGAACAAAGAATCAAAATAATCTCAAATACAGGGGGAAGATAAAAAAAAATTAGGAAAAATGAGTTTTCAACAATGGGGACCAAACAGGGGCGAAAAGAATGGAGATAAATTCCTTCCCAACTGGCAGATTCAACAATTGACATCAGTCAGTACACAGTTCACAGCCATTTCAGCTCTAGGTTAAAAAAAAAAATGATTTACCCATTTGTTATATCGAGGGGAGAATAATTGAGGCGGCAAAACAAGAAACTGACCCAAATTACTCTCCTAGGATTTGATACATTGTCGTCCTGGTTCACAGCAGACTGCAATGTTTGATATAGGGGAACAAGAGCTCCTTGACCTTCAGTATCAAGAGTGGTGAAACTACCAAGGATCAACCCTTTTGGCAAACCCCTTTTTACCATATAGTCTTGAAGATTGTTAACAATTGTCTCGGTTGGATTTTCTGCAACTCCATCGAACTTCTTAAATCCAGTCACGTGGATTGTCACTGGTGGAGCAGGTCTTTCGGACCCCATCTTTCGATAATTTAGATGCTTGCAACAATGTCAAAGCATGAATTGTTCAGATCAATATCTGAACACCTGATAAAGAAAACACCAAATGATGCATTCATAGATCTCACACAACAAAAATGAGCAAATGAATTCCCATAATATCCGCTAAAGAAATCATTATCGGTCACGTTATACTAGTTGAAATGTCGAACTATAGTACTTTTGGAGGTCCTCTATTCCATAAAAATCCAGATATTACATAACAAAAAACTTCACACCGTTCGATATTCATGACTGCAATTTTTGTACAAAGGAGTTATGATATAGTAGCTACGGGTACATAAGAAATGTATTGAATCGATCCAGTAGCAACTTCAAAAATACATTCATTTGGCAGGCTTCTGCTTTTTGTTAAAAAGCTTCACGAGGGTACTACATTAGGCCAACTTCTTTAAAAGCTTTCCCTAATCTCATGAACAGCTCTTGGCTCTTCAAAAGCCCAGCCAAACAGACCTTAAAGAATTGAACTAAGGCCCTGTTTGATAGCATTCAAATTCCAACTTTGGCATGTTTGATAGCATATATATTCCATGGAAAATAATTTCCACCTTCTCCCTTAATTCCTTGATTTCAAGG
>CAIGRP010027952.1:0-23195 GCA_903798385.1 Fraxinus cuspidata | reverse complement strand
TTATATTTTCAATTTGTTAAAAGTGAGAAAAAAATCACAATTGTCATAAATATTTAATCGCTTTTGTCAAATAAGAGTTAGAAAATTTAATTAAGGTCTAAAGTATAGTCCTTGTGGGAATGATAATCTAGACTCAAATGTCCATTATATTACTTGTTACAATATCGTACACTTGCGATAGAAAAACGCAACAGCCAGTACTATCCCTGTCTTAGTACCTTCTGCGCTAAGGACCACCCTCCAGTGTGGTTCCGACATACCCCCTCATGTAGCTCTCAGAGTACTTAGTCTGCCTGCTCTCCTCCAATGCATCTAAGCAAAGGCAGTGAGAAACCACGTTTGTACAACACATTATCTTGCAAGGGGCAGCTCTTCGTCTGAGCTTCTGAGCCTCCTCTTTTTCAGGGGGTATGGTCTGCTATCTGACGAAATATATGATTGGCTTTATCCAAACTGGAGTGTCCTCAACCTACATAATCACCTCACCAGCGATGATGGACGGCCCGGAAAGATATTCTATTGGTACGTATGTAAGTAGTTCAAAATATTTACTGTTTGCCAATTTAGATAGTACATCGGAATGGACGATCTTAGTGCTTCGGATTTGCACAAGTTTGAAACTTTCAAAGGAAGGGATGAAGCGCTGTCATAGACTTATCCTTAGTCGAAAAATTACCATGAACCTGACTTACCACAAATTGGGAGTCAATGCTGATACGAGCCTCCATACTCTAATTTCCTTGGCCAACCTTAGGCTAGCGAGGAGGGCCTTGTATTCTGCCGCATTATTGGTGGCTTTGAAACCAAATCTCATAGCACAGGTAAGTTTATATCCCTCAGGACCGACTAAGACCACCCCAGCTTCTGACCATGTCTTCCTTGATTGAACTATCTGCTGATAGATTCCTAATTGGAGGTTCAGAAGGTTCCATTAATTCTTCCATTTTTGGGATGTGGGTGAATTCTGCTACGAAGTCTGCAAGGGCTTGGCCTTTGATGGCAAATCTTGGTTTAAAAACAAGGTCAAACTCGCTAAGTTCCACTTCCCACTTCAGCAATCTTCTTGAAGTATCAGGCTTCTGTAGCACCTGCTTCAGAAGGAAGTTTTTCAGCACATATATACTGTGCGGTTGAAATATGGCCTCAATTTTCTTGAGGCTATTACCAAAGAGAGGGCTATTTTTCCATGTCTGGGTAACGAGTTTCCGCGGCCAAAAGTGCTTTACTAACTAGTATACATGCAATTGATGGCCATCTCTTCTCTTATCAGGACCGAGCCGATGGCCTCAAAAGTTACTGCCAGGTACAACTGCAGTGGCTCGTGGTTCCATGGTTTTGAGAAGAGTAGAGCCTGTCCCAGGTGTTTTTTCAGCTCCTGTAAGGCTTCTTCACATCCATCTGTCCATTAAAACTTGTTTCCTCCTTTGAGAACTAAAAAGAAAGGTACGCATTTATCTATTGCCTTGGAGACGAAGCGGTTCAAGGCTGCTACTTGTCCTGTGAGGCACTGTACCTCCTTCGGTTTTTTAGGCGATCTCATTTCAGTCAAAGCTTTGACCTTTTCAGGGTTTGCTTCGATGCCTCTTTGGTTTACGATGTAGCCCAAGTACTTTCCTGATGAAACTCCGAATGTGCATTTTAAAGGATTGAGCTTCATTCAGTATTTTCTCAGAATTTGGAAGGTTTCATTAAGGTTTTCAACATGATTCCCAGCTCTTAGGCTTTTCACCAGCATATCATCCACATAGACCGCCATGGTTTTTCCAATAATGTCGGCAAACATTTTATTGACAAGTCTTTGGTACGTAGTGCCAACGTTTTTCAACCCGAAAGGTATAACCTTATAGCAGCAAAGACCCTTGTCCGTGATGAAGGAAGTATGTTCCTCATCTGCTGAGAATATAGGAATCTGATTGTATCCAGAATATGCATCCATGAAGCTAAGAAGTTCGTGTTCGGCGATTGAATCCACTAGTTGGTCTATTCTGGGAAGTGGGAAGCTGTCCTTGGGACAAGCTTGATTTAAATTTGAAAAATACACGCAAACCCTCCATTTTCCATAGTACTTTTTAACTAGCATTGGGTTTGAGACCCACTTCGGGTACATTGATTCTCGAATGAACCCATTGTCAGTCAGCTTCTTAACTTCATCCTTTAGAGCATCGTACCTTTCGGGGTTGAGAGCTCTCCATTTTTTGCCTATGTGTTGCCATCTTTGGATCAATATTCAAACAGTGGCAACTGACCTTTGCTTCAATGCCTGCCATATCGCCATGCTTCCAAGCAAACACATCAAGATTTTTTTGTAGGAAACTTTTTAGCTCCTCATTTGCTTTTACCTGCAGATTTCTTCCAACCTGTAAGCGCTTCGAGAGAGCCTGTGGGTCAGCTAAGAAGCTCTCCAGTTCCTCCATAGGTATTGTCTGAGGTTCGCAATCAATGATACGAGGATCAAGCTCCTCCAAGTTAGCTGCTTCTTCAGCAATTCATCCTTCTTCAAGGTTTGTATGTTTTTTCACAAATAGCCTCTTCTTCAAAGGTTTGCATAACTCCAAGAGTGTCCCTTCTTCAAGGGCATCCTCCCCTTGTTCATGGGAGTGGTCCATGTCCAGGTCAGTGGTAACGATATTGACTGTCTTTGGTTCGGCTTTCCTTAAGGAATTTGAGTAACATTCCCTAGCACCTCTCTGATTACTTTGGACAATGGCTATGCCATTCTCGGTTGGGAACTTCATGCAGAGGTGATGAATGGAAGTGACATCCCATAATTCCTTCAAAGTTGGTCTCCCAAGTACCCCATGATAAGTAGAGCGATTATCAACCACCAGAAACTCTATGAAATGGTGAATGGATAGGGGTGCAGTTCCCATCTCTATTTCTAAAGTGATTTTACCACTTGGAATGATGATGTCTCCTGTGAAGCCATATAGATGGGAGTTCATTGGAGTTAGCTTGTGGTCAACCTTCATCTTGTCAAAGGCAGCTCCAAAGATTATGTTGACCGAGCTCCCATTATCTACTAACATTCTTTTCAGGCCATTTCGGGCCACGACAGTCCTTACCACCAAGGTATCACAGTGTGGATAATGCACACCTACTGCATCTTCTTGAGTAAATGTGATGGGTGGGATTGCTCTTCTAGTGGTGAATTGATTAACTACAAAGCTTGTCATAGGAGGATATGTCGCTTCTCTATCATAATTTCTTTGTGCGTTTCTAGATTCGCACCCCACATGTGGACTTCCAATGATTTTGTCGATTTCCTTGATGAGCTCATGTCCATCATTTGCTGTGGACTTCGTCTTTTCCTTTGACCCTCTCTGGGTCTCTTTGTGATGTTATCTTTTCTCCTGGGGGGTCATTCCTGGTGGGCACCTCGGCTCATCGTTCCCAGGGCCTTCCTGGGAGGAGCATCTCTTCGGAGGCTCTTTCCTCTTCCTTGATTCATGTTCTGGGAATGTCTTGCTACATCCTAGCAGTTTTCTGTGCAGTGACCATGAGATTGATGATACGTACAATAACGGGGTGCTTCATTCCTATTTCTAGGTTCAGCTCCACGCCCCCTACCCCTTTTCCTTTGCGGGTGTCTTTGGTAGGGTTGATGCTAATGCATACCAGCATTAGGATTTATTTCCTCATAGGCTAAAGTAGTCACTACATTGAGTGTTACTGCAGCTAGTTCTTATCCATTGTTTAGAGGTGCCTGGTGATTCATCAAATGAGAAGTTTGACCTTTCCCCCATTGCATTTGAGGAGTGAGAAGTCTCTGGCTGGCCCTGTTCCTATGATCCCTCAATTCCTCATTGAGGATTTCTCACCATATCATTTCTAATAGGACGTCATAGGTGGCAGAGTCCTTGTTTTGCATGTCTCTCCAAAAGATGGAGTTTATGTCCAAGCCTCCTCTTAGGGTTGTTAATGCTTCCTTATCTAAGATTTGTATAAAGTAGGTCTTCTCATCACTGAAGCGGGATAAGAAACTTTTCAGCATCTCACCCTGTTGTTGTCGCATGTCTTGTAGTCATTGAATGGGCTTTTCACCTTCTTAGCTAGTGGTAAAGCGTTTTAAAAATGTTCTTTTAAGGTTTGGCCAGCTCCGGATGCTATGTTCTGGCAACCTAGTGTACCAAATTTTGGGTCCTCCACTTAAAGTCAACTAGAAGGCTCTGCACTTCATAGCCGGGATGGTCCCTTTCAAGTTCATATGAGTCTTGAAGCTATTAATGTGCTTTGATGGGTAACCTCTCCCATCGTATTTGAGAATTTTAGGGAATGTGAAGTGGTTCAACATTGGGGCATTTCTAATGGCTTCTGAGAAGGGTGAATGATCATCGTCATCATCAAGGTCGCATGATCTCTGAGGTTCATCAGAGTCTTCATCTTCTCCATGGTGGGTTTGGAGAGGTGGTTGGGAGGGTCCTACTTCACTCCTAGTCGGGTCCCTTCTTTCCCGCCTTTTTCTGGGAGAAGGGATCTAAGGCTCTTCCTGGTGGGAGGGTTGTTGTCTTTCATAGTAGAGAGGCTCCTATTGTTTATTTCTAGGCATAGGAAGAGGTTGATCCTACTTATTTCTAGGTGCATAAGGTAGGTGGGCTAGCCTATTTCTAAGCAACTCTGGGCTTATCCTGTCGAAGATGCTGGCTGACCTCCCTGGTCCACTTTTCGGCTCATAGTTCGGAGGAAAGTTGTATGGAGTCTCATGGAGTTGTTCCGAGGTGTAATTGGTTGATGTATCAACCTCAACCTCTCTTTCTTGAGGAGCCTCTAGGCCTACGTAGCGGTATCCAGCCATTTGGCTTTGAACCTCCTCTTCCTCGTAATAGTATTCCCTAGGGCCACCGAAAGCATTTTCAGTGGCTGCATATGGAGGGATGGGGGGGGTTCTCTTTAGCCCTGCATGCTCATCAACATTTCATGCATGGCCATATTCTGTTGAGTTATACTTCTCATGTTGGCAACCATTGTGCAATTTCTCTGGTAAGCCTAGCTGCTACCCTGCCTTTGCTCTGGACCCACCTCGCCTGTGTTGTGGGGGTTGTCGACGGGTGGTTGGGACAGCTCGTAGGGTTCCCTTCCTTCAGGGTGTTCCCTTGTCCTTCAAGGTGCACTTTCACCACCTTTTGAACTCATTTTCCACAAAAAACTTTTCTCAACAGGTTTCCTTTCTCCAAGGATCGAATAAGTATCAGATTTTTGGGTTTCCCAGTGGTTCGTTCTTCAAGAACTCTCCTTTTTCAAGAGTTGGAGCCTTTCTGCCAAAATATTTTTAACAGGCATTTTCCCACAGGTATTTTTGTGGTTAAATGTAAGGTTTCTTACAGATGGCACCAATCTGTTAACCCCTTAAAATGAGCCTACAGATGTCGAGCCCACTCACGCCAAGTTAAGTATGATTTTAGTGAGTTCCTACTGGAATGATGACGGTAGAATGGAAAAGATAGATGCCGGAGGTACTTTGCGGCGAGAGACAAAGGTGTTCGAGCTCTGAAGGATGGAACAAAAGCGATCGTGCTAACAACGATCGCCCGGTAGAAATTAAACTAAAGCTATGTAATCGCGAACGTGAATATGTGGAAGGATATAGATGATGAATATTCAATTTGCTATCTCATATATAGAACTTTGTAACACATAGACGTGCCAAAGAGGTGGAAAATAAATCCAAGTGTTTGTATATTTCAAGTGTAAGTTCTTGCCTCTTTTTCAATCGAAAATCCAATCTCTCTTCTAAATTACAAAGAGAACATATTTATACTATCTTGGCTGATGCGGTGATCGTTGGATCAGAACCATGTGGCCTTATCTCCCTAGTGGGGACGTCATATCACTGCCTTTTCATAAAATTAATACATTGATAGGGAGTCAGCCACTCTATACAATAGGCTGACAAACTGACAAAATTTTATTATAAGTGTTACATCAATCACTTTAGAAAAATCTTCGAATCTTATAAGTGGAACAACATCAGCTTGCGAAGTAGTTCTCTAAGTGGAGAGCCTCAGCCCCTTTCCTTGCTTAGGCTGTTTCATCTTTTGAGGAAGTGCCTTAGCCTGGACTTCATCTTGTATTGTAAGAACTTCGGCTTGCTCTTCGAGGACTTCGGCCTGTTAGCCTTCTTCGTGCTTTGATCTCCTGTGTCTTTATTTAACTATCTTGTTGACCATCTGTTTATGTGGCATGCTACGTGGCATCTTTTCTCTAAGCTTCGAAGGTGAGGAGTAACAGTATAATTAAATCATGTGAATGTTTTCATTGAGTAGAATCAAATCTATGAGGAAGATTCACTAATTTTAGATGCGGAGAAAGAGTTACCTAATGTTGGATTAATGATCTAGCAAATTTGATGCTTAATTGTTTTGCATATTTGTTATTTGTTGCGTGTATGGAGAGTAGGCAAATTTGGGTAGGATGAGGGTGGGAGTGAACAGTGGGATCAGTTGCCCCACACTAAACTTCAAATTCAAGATTTTGCCCAAGTTTTTCAAAAAGATTCTTGTAATTTTCAATTTTACCCACAGTTAAAATTTTGTGAAATTTGTTTCCACAACTGTACTATCCCTATTGGGGACGGGGATGGGGATGGGGACAAGGAGTAGGATAGGGTAGGGTAGAGTTGGGTGGGCTTGTTTCGAGATTTTGAAGAGTTAAAATAAGAATATTTACACCCTTGGATTGCTTTAAATTAATGGTTGATATTCTATGTGGAACTTATTTGTCAAAAAGTTTGTTTAAGAGAGAGAAGAATATACAAATAAACTTTTTCTTATCTATCTAACTATTTTTTTTCCAAAAGAAAGTTGACAATTTCTCCAGCTATTTATCGAAGCACAAACAATTAGGATTTTGCAAACATTAAAATTTACGATTTTTCCTATTAACAAATAATGGAGGTTTATTTTAGTTTAAAAAAATTTGAACACAACTTTAATATTAGTAGTTGGATTTTTATCAATAGTGTTGCCTCAATGAAAATTGTCGTGGATTAAAAAGTTGGGGCAATATATCATAGGCAATTCAAGCAATTTAAGGGTCAAAAAGTTAAATCGTTAAATGGGCGTTTATTTGATACCAATAAGAGAAAATTAAAATGAAGCAATTGTTGGCATTATAACAAAAATTAATATTGTTCAGTAATTCGAATGGAATGACCAATAACAATACAATCATTGATATATGGCTTACCGCTATCAATTATTACCAATAGCAATGTGTTCAACGATGTCTTCAATTATAACCAAAAGTGTTTTGTTTTGTAAATCACCAATAAAGAACTTCTAATTGTAACGGCGAAAGTTTATTACTTCTTTACATGTGGGTAACTTAAGATATCTTATTATAGTTTTATCAAAAAAGAAGTCTTTTTAATTTTTTAGTTTATTACGGATGTAATTTCCCATTATTAGTATTTAATTTTAATTACTTTTATTTATTGATAATTTTTTTGTCCAAAATTAATTTTATTAATCTATTTAATATTACTAATTGAATTCCACCTCTATTCTTAAATAATTTTTTAAATGTTTATATAAATATTAAATGTAATATTTAATTTTTTGTTGAGGTAACACTGTCGTGCGATAGGAGACCATTTTTCACTGAAAAAAGGGTAGAAAGATGGAAGAGGAAGGCAATTGAAGGAAATTCCTAATGCAAGAAAGAGGCAAAGATTTCTAAATGTGTCGAGCAAGAACATGATATGACACCCTATTATAAATAGAATAGGAACATACCGAACTAAAATAGACAAGTTCAGTTCCATCACTTCGCATTGAATTATTTAGCGTTAAGTGTAAATTTCTAATTAGTACCAAGTTCAA
Organism: Fraxinus cuspidata; assembly: GCA_903798385.1. Lineage (NCBI taxonomy): Eukaryota > Viridiplantae > Streptophyta > Magnoliopsida > Lamiales > Oleaceae > Fraxinus > Fraxinus cuspidata. The sequence goes on along the minus strand of CAIGRP010027952.1, from coordinate 15,378 downwards.
AAAATCTTCACAAGTTGGAAATTGAACTAAACTATACAATGCCACCCCATTGTAAGAGATTGACACGATCGTGTTTCTATTAAGATACTTAGAAGAGGATATTGACTCATTCGAGGTATTCTCGTCTCTCGATCTCCAAATAGAAGTCTTCGAGGAGCCTAAACTTCCAAACATAGTTATCAAACACAACCAATGCATTGAATATCGAGTTTCTCGTTGAACGTCGAATCAATAATTGGAGCAATGGGTCAACTTGAAAATCACATAAAATTTTCAAAATATGAAAAAAATTGTAAATAATCTTTTATCGCACATATATATAGTTTTGCGACAACGAATTAAATTTATGTTTAGCTAAATTTTGAGAATTTTTTTTTTAACTAAAAAGCTAGTAAAGTATTTTCATCAAAGTTTTGCACTCGATTATTAAATTTATATGAAACATTTTTATGTGTAAATTGAAAATGATTTTAATTTAATTTAACTGTAGTGGTAGAACGCTTTTGGTGATCAGGACTTCAATCCTTGATTGACACATTCTACAATTTCTTTACAAATATTGATCAATCAGGTCAAGTAGTTTTCTATAAAACCGTCGATTTAATCGAATTTTTTATCTGATCAAATGCAACCTGATCATCGGCCTGATTTAATATTGTTTCTAACAAATATGTTCGGCCTCCCCTTTTTCAAGGGCGAATTTTGAAACAAACCCGTAACATCCCCATTCACCCTCACTTGAAAATATGACCGATGTCTTTAAGGGCTTGTTGGGCAGTTTTGGTGTACTGATTATGGACATTTTGTAAAGTACCGTTTTTGAGTGTTTATGAGTTAATCGATTTTGAGTGATTTTAGTAGCGATTCTTAAAATTGTCCAACCTATGCTTAAGAGTTTATTATCCACCAATTCCTGAATGTTTTTTAAAGAATAAAATTACATATATGTCCCTTAGTATAATTTTTTAGTTTATTATTTCTTATATGAAATTTTTTTCCTCAATAATTAGTTATAGGTAATTTTTTTTTTTACATAGAAGTTAATATTTTTAACTTAAAAGATTAAATAAAGTTAAACATTTACTTAAAATTTTAAGTTAATATTTTTGATTTATGAATAAATTTTACAATTATAAGTTAATATTATACTAAATTTATTAAAATTCACTGTTTTTGTACTTATAAGTAACTTTTTATATTTATAATGTAATTTTTCTTATCTTATAAGTAATATTTTACTTAATAAGTAATTTTTTAATTATAATGTAATTTTTTAGTTAATATTTTTATTTACAAATTAGTTTTGAAAAAATTATGTTGGTTGTAAATAAGTATTATATAAAGGGTAAAATTAAAAGAAAATATGAAAAACGGTCAAAACCCGATTTGGTAGGTTGAGATAACCGGTCAAAATTATATTACGGTTTTGGACGATTTTTAAACCATTCAAAATCGATGTTCGAAAAAACAAGTAGTCGCGGTTTTTCCGATCTCTCATAAATGGTGCCACCCAAAATTGGTCAAAACCGGTGAAAACTCCCAAGCAAGCCCCAAGGGTAAATTTTGAAACAACTCACCTTGTTCTTCGCTTTCAATTAATAAGTATATATGTCGAACCTCTCAAATATATTTTCTTTCCCAGTCATATTTTCTTATCTTTACTTGTACTTTAGCATCGACATTAGTAGTGTCTATATTGTAGCTTGAATGTTGTTGCGACCTTTTCAAAAGTAGGAAACATGGTTGTTGCACGCGCTTATCCATGTTTGAGCTCTGATACCAATTGATACAATCGTATTTCTATTGGAAAATTAGATGGTGTAGGCACATTAGATGGAGCCTAGGTTTTTGAGGAACCTAAACCTCCAAGACGAACAATTGTGTTTGTAACTTGAATTTGCTTTATATACGGACAATATTTATTATTACATATAACAATCGTAATGCTAAACAATTACATATTAAGAGAAATCATACCAGACTTATACTTGATAAGAAATAGTGTATATATTTATGCACAAATCATCCTTCGTCTGTTCATTTTGCAAAGAATGGTTGTCGTCTTCTACTATGAGATCTTCCATAATTCAATTGATGATCCAACCAAAAAATTAAAAAAATCACAATATTAATACCAACTTTTTCTCTGTCTTCTTCCAATTCTCACCTTCCAGTTATTTCTTGGCAAGATAGGAATAAGGGTTACCCTCTTCTTCGTTTTTTTGTCGCAGATGAGAGTGCAATGAATTTTATTAACAATTTTTTAAAGACATCTAAACTCACTCTAGGAATTAACGAACTTAAAATTAAATCGGTACAATTAATAAATGAATACATTAAATGAAAAGTATACCGGTTCAATGAACATTCTATAAAGTTTCGGTTGAATGAATATATAAATGTATATGCCAACCGATCAAATCAAAACCATTTTATTAAGTGGGTGTTTGGTGAAAAATAAAATTAGATTTTTAGTAAATTATGATAGAAATTTTTGAAATGTGTGATTGAAAAGCCGTGGAACCTGTGAAAGATGTGGTTAATATTGATTATTTGATTTTGAATTAAATTAAAATTTGATTTTAATCCGAAACAAACAGGGCCTTAATACACATTGTTATCAAAGAATATAATTAATCATATTTAAACAATTATATAATATAAGAGTATATTAGGAAAAGTATAAGCAAAAATTATATTTTTAACTATTTATTAAATATAAATAGAAATAAGATTGCGTTTGATTGTCAATATTTTTCTTGGAATATGTATTTTTTTTATATATAATTTCCTACTTTGTGCTATTTGATTTACAATATTTTCCATGTAATATATTTTCATACTTTTGATCATGTGACTATATTTTTCTTGAAAATAAGAAATATATTTTTTTAAGGAAGAGGTGGTTATCCAAATAATTCACTCTCTCTTTGTGTCTCTCATCTACTGCTAATAGAAATGGATAAATATAATATTTTTTACATTGAAAATTAAATTAATCAAACATATTTGATTTACAATATTTTTCACGTAATATATTTTCCTACTTTTGATCACGTGACTATATTTTTCTTGAAAATAAAAAATATTTTTTTTTAAGGAAGAGGTGGTTATCCAAATAATTCACTCTCTCTTTGTCTCTCTCATCTACTACTAATAGAAATGGATAAATATAATATTTTTTACATTGAAAATTAAATTAATCAAACATATTTAATTAATACTTTTCATATATTTTTATACATATTTCATACTTGCAATCAATCTCTTCTTAGGCCCTGTATGATATGGTTGATTTTCCATGGAAATTTTTTTTTCCATTTTCCAACTTTTGCAGTGTTTGATAGGCAAAATTTTCCCGAGAAAATATTTTCCAACTTTTAAAATTTTCCACATTTTGGAGAAAAACAATTTCTTGATATTTTGGTTGGNGATTTTCCATGGAAATTTTTTTTTCCATTTTCCAACTTTTGCAGTGTTTGATAGGCAAAATTTTCCCGAGAAAATATTTTCCAACTTTTAAAATTTTCCACATTTTGGAGGAAAACAATTTCTTGATATTTTGGTTGGAAAATATTTTCTAGGTTGGTTGATTGGCTTTTTTTTTCGCAATTGGAAAAAATTCTAGACACAATTTTAAAAAAAATGTATCGCTTTTATTGACAATTTTCATGCAAAATAAAGTCAAAAGATATGATATTCTGTGTGGTAATTTATTTCTCAAATTTTCTTTTTGCATTTGGAACAAATTCTAGACCCAATGGTAGGAAAAATTATCATTTTAATGGACAATTTTCATAAAAAAACGAAGTCAAACGGATACCAAACTTTCAACATTTTCCATTAAAAATTATACCAATAAAACACAATTAATTACAATTCCCAGTAAAACAATCTTTAGACAATTCAATTTTCTGAAATTTATTTTCTTTCCACTCATTTTCCAATTTTACAATCAAACGGATCCTTAAATTTATTTTTATGAGATGGGTATAGTATTATATCCTGATGATCCGTACTCTGATAACGACCACTGAAAGATGTGGCACATGCTTCCTGTCAAGTCATTTTCCTATAAATGGTCAAGATTCCTCCATATGGTTTGATCAACGGCTGTAACTCACTTTCCCCAGATCAGGAGAGGGGGAGAGAGAGAGAGAGAGCCATATGATCAGCAATACACTATCAGATACACGCTCATATCTCTCTCCGCTGGAGTGACTGTTATCAGGTCGAGCTTGGTCGGGTGGACTATAAAATAGAAGAAATTCACTCTGTTTCTTATGAAAAAAGTTGATAGATAGTGATTGGTGAAGAAAAAGTTCGAAACTTTCAGCTTCAGCTGACTCTAGCTCCAAAAACCCCCAGGAAAAAAAAATAGAGGGGATTCTTTTGTCAGTATTAATTATGGGTTTGTTGTTGAAGAAAGAGGAGTTGTTTGAGTTGGGTTGATTTTCTTGGATTTCGGGTTTATTAGATGAAATTGGGTGTTTCTTCGGAGCTTTGTTTTAGTTTTCTTGGTGGGTTAGTTGTAAAATTAGTGACATTGAAATGCATGTGAAGATTTGAGTTGGGGAAGTAAAAGGTGGGGAAGATGAGAGAAGAACTGGAGCTGAAAATGAGTTGGGATTTAGGGTTTGAGATTTTTGGGATTGCAAGTAAGGGTTAGCGTTTCCGGTATTTATAATTGTGTTGCTAATTGTAGTTTTAGTTGTATTATTATATTATTGATCATATATTTAAGAGAAAAGCTGAATAGAATATGAAGCTTTCACCATCAGGGATGGGTCAGCAAGTTCATGAAGGTACTTGTTATGTCTCCTCTGTGTTTACTTTTGTTCCTTGTTTTCTTTCTTCAACTAGATTCTTAAATTCTCAATCTGAGGTTTATTGCAAATTTAAGAAAATCCAATTAATAATTAAGTTAAATTGTGACTGATGGGTAATTGTTTGTTGAATGTGGGTTATGGAAGGGGAGAAAAAGTGCTTAAATTCTGAGCTATGGCATGCCTGTGCGGGTCCTCTGGTGTCCCTGCCGACAATTGGGAGTCGTGTGGTTTACTTCCCTCAGGGTCACAGCGAGCAGGTCTTTTTTTACTAATCTCTTCTTTCATTTGTTTGATTAAGATAATATTTTATTTAAGCTCTGGTTCTTTGCTTATGCATGTAATGAATTCTATTCGAAAATGTTGGCCAGGTTGCTGCCACTACTAATAAAGAAGTCGACCCCCAAATACCAAATTACCCAAGTTTGCCACCCCAGCTGCTCTGCCAACTCCACAATGTTACAATGCATGTGAGTTTTCAACTTTATACTTTAGTCATTCTTGCATTCTTTTTGTGAACTGCTTATGGAGAATTCTTAGACATCAGAGAGTTGTGTTTATTTGTTAAAATTCAGGCAGATGTTGAGACTGATGAAGTGTATGCTCAGATGACACTGCAGCCCCTGACTCCGGTATTCTCAAATTAGACTAAGATTTTGTGATGCTTTTTGAACCTGCTTCTATGTGTCGTTGCAAATTGGTTAGGACTAATGTTTCACGACATAATTGCAGCAAGAACAAAAAGATACGTATCTTCCCGTGGAGTTGGCAACTCCTAGCAGGCAACCAATGAATTACTTTTGCAAGACACTGACTGCGAGTGATACTAGCACGCATGGAGGCTTCTCTGTTCCCCGTCGTGCTGCAGAAAAAGTTTTTCCACCTTTGGTAATGATAGTCCCATGATATCAACATTTTGCCTCATGCGGTAGTGATTCTTATCTAATCTTTCCTTTTGATGCCTCAGGATTTCACACAGACACCACCTGCACAAGAACTCATTGCGAGGGATCTTCATGATGTTGAATGGAAGTTTAGGCATATTTTCCGGGGTTAGTTCTAAAAAATTGTCTTGTAGTATTACTTTTGTGCAACCAATTATATATTATTATTATTATTATTATTATTATTATTATTATTTTTTATTTATTTATTTATTTTTCATTATAGTTGAGCTATAGAGACAAATCTAGACCCTTTTGCTATTCAACTTGAATTAGTAATACATATTTACTTAATTGAAATAGTCAAGATAGGCATGTCACAAACATTCACTTCTATATTATGAGCATCTACTACACTACAAAAAGCTTAGCAGCATTGTAGATTATCGTGGACAGCCATCATTAGCTCAACATTAACAAGCTATGCTTGTGTATTTATGAAAGAACAAAAGAAATCAATCGATAAATGTTTATTTAAGGGGAAAAGTGAGAAATAGTGTCCTTGACTTTTGCCTAAATTGAATGCTTAGTATTTTTTATTAACTTACAAGCTAATTGGGATTTTTATGCCTCCACCTAAACCCAATTAGGGGATGGGGAGGGGTGTAATTGAATGCTTAATTTTCAAATAGCTCCCCCCTCTTTAAGCATGAGGATCCACAAAGTGTGTGGTTAAAAGATAAGCTTATTAGGTGTAGGTCCCACTATTGGCTCATCTTTGTCCACACATTTTTGTGGGCCCTAGTGCTTATAAGATAGCACCTTGGTGGCCAAACATGCTCAAAATCGTTTTTCCTAAATTTAGTGAAATCCTGCTAAATCTTCAATTAGGTTTTTATTGAAATCTCCATCAACAGTATTTACAGTTTATGAAAAAGAATTGAGCCATTTCAGCATTGTTCTGTTTCCATGAAGACAAAGTGATATAGTGTCCTTAAATATCTTAATGCATTACAAAGGGACACCAGAGGTTAAGAAGAATTACAATCTGCAAGAAGTTGGGGTTGGGGTTGGGAATGCAGAATAGAGTTCTGCAATGCCTCTTTACTGTAACAAAGCAAGGAAATGGAAACAATCATTTATGAACACACCCATGCTGATTCTTTCATATCATCTCATCCGAAATACTTGATTGTTTATGATTCTAGGAAACTTCACCGTGTATTGGGAGTAAAACAACTTATTAACATTCAAACTGTTTCACAAATTTTAGCTACTGTGGTTAATGGTATCTCATTTGGAACCTAACTCTGTAGTTAATGTTATGCGTGCCCTTCTCTCTCTATATATATGTTTTTTATTGCATTTTCTTTATTCTTTTATTCAGGCCAGCCTAAGAGGCATTTGCTTACTACTGGTTGGAGTGTGTTTGTCAGTGCCAAAAGACTTGTTGCTGGAGATTCTGTTCTTTTTATCTGGTAACTCTTACCATTTTGCATTTTGCATTTCCAATGCCAATTTCTTTTTTCTCACTTAAAGTCTTAATGACATATGTTTAATTCAAGATGTCATTAATTCTTTTTCAGGAATGAGAAAAATCAGCTCCTTTTGGGAATTCGCCGTGCCACTCGACCACAAACTGTGATGCCATCGTCTGTTCTTTCAAGTGACAGTATGCACATTGGACTGCTTGCTGCTGCTGCTCACGCTGCTTCTACTAATAGCTGCTTCACTATATTTTATAACCCAAGGTGATTATGGATAAATTATAACATAATACTCTATATATTTCCTTTTTTTTTTCCATTGACATGCTCGTTGCATCAGGGCTAGTCCATCTGAATTCATTATACCACTTTCAAAGTATGTCAAAGCTGCTTATCATACACGTGTTTCTATTGGAATGCGTTTTCGGATGCTATTTGAAACTGAAGAATCAAATGTTCGCAGGTACAATAATATTTGAATCTTCAGTATGCCATGCATCGTTGTTTTTCTTCTATTATGATGATCAATCATCTTGAATATTCGGTAAGTAACTGCACATCATCTTGGAGGTGAAGTATAGAGATTTATTATCAACCTTGGATATGAAGACAACAAACTGACCTGTATTGATGGTTTTGTTGCACTATGTTAATGCTTCACCAAAATTAACTTGCCTCATGCATCACTGCTAACAACATTCTAATGACTAACTAAGATTTTGAAGGGAGAAATGGTTCTCCTGTTGGGTACCAAAATTACTGCAGTGATATACATTGTGTGGAGGAACAACACTAATTTGTTTATGGATTCTGTTGTATGTTGAAATTATTCATAATCTGTTCTGTGGTAGATAGTGAAAAGTCGTATTTAGATCACTGAAACTGGTATATGGTAGGAATTGGCCTATAAAGTATTTGCATGGCTTTTTCTTTTTCTGGACCTTTGATCTTCTTATGCTTGGATGATTGCACGTCCAGATACATGGGCACAATTACTGGCATTGGTGACCTAGATCCTGTTCGTTGGCCAAACTCTCACTGGCGATCTGTCAAGGTACAAGACATGCCTTTACTGCACAAGATATAATAGTCAAGTATTCTTTTCTTAATTTTCATTTATGCTATTTTTTATCACTTGAATGCTCTTAATTAAAGAGCTGAAAGTTTTTGCTACAATTTTATCTCGTCAATTGCTCGTAAAAGCAGAGGTAGACAAATCTTTGTGGAAATCTGTCTTTTCATCTCATTTTTCTCGCTTAGCTTCTAGAGTAGGTTATGTTAATCTTTCCTTCTGCACAATGCATAGATATCGAATCACTAGTTTTAGTGAATTTTCAAAATAAACAAAAAAATTTACTTTAGGTAAAACTCAAGTCATGAAATGTGGCCTTCGGTTCTTTTGGTCCTTTTCACTTTTTAATAATGCACCCTTTCCGAAAGGATATTACTGTCGCAGAGAACCAAAATCCTACCAAGTTCCTACCAATATGGACAATAGATGCTGAACTTTTTATCATCATGTGGGAGCAAACCAATAACCCAAAATGGAATACTTCCTTTCTATTCTTACTTTAACAAGCAAAAAAGTCAAGTTGCTCGTGACACCAGAAATTTGTGGCTAATTAATCAAATCAAACAAGTCAACCAACTTCGGTTTGACACAAAAAATAGCATTGGAGACTTAATTGATGAGATTTTCCAGTATTTTCTTGGTATATAGCTATTAAGGTCAGCAAGGATTTGGAAGATTCATTTGGCTTGTGTTGTTAGTGATCCGATGTAGAAAATCTTCAAATTTAGCTCGCTAGCTTCATTCCCTTTGATGTTTTTCCTATTTTGGCTAAGTTTGGATATGTGTTTTCAAATTCTCTTCCTGCGATTAATTAAGACCTTTTATTTTCAGTTATTCTCACATGGATATAGACTTTCACCATTTATAGAAGTTGGTTGAGGATTTATGCAGTTTGTAGTTTGACATTACAAGCAAGTCTTGATGATCTAAAACGTCTGATTTTTTCTTGGATAATTTCTAAAACAAATGAGATTTAAGAGAGAACAATTAGCACTTTGCAGCTTGTGTTGCTCATCCATCAGGACTGTTAATTTTATTTAATCGTAATGATTAAGATATGGTCTTAAGTAAATCCGATTAATTGTGTAATGTTAATTTTAATTTGTCTGTGTTAGCAACAGTCAAATACAGTTAGATCTTCTGGCCAAATGATAAAATGGTTGAGATTTAAAAGTGAATAGATGCATCTATTATGAAATGACGCCATAAATTCTACATATTTCCGAAATTTCCCCAGATTTTTTGAACCATTCTTTTCTCTCCCTCTAATTTTTCCCTCTAATTTTTCACAAAAAATTAGTAACTGCAGAATTTGTCTTTGCTATCAAGAAGCCTTATTTGTTCATTCTTGAAGTAGACTTCTGATAGGACTCAAATCCAAAAAAAAAAATAAAAAATGAAAACTGAATTTTTAATAGATCTTTTGATTGAAACTTCAAAGAAATACAGATAAGAACGTGCTACAGGACTCCCATTTTCTCTCAATATTTCCTAGCTTCTACCCAATCTTGTACCTTTATTTATATCTATTTCTCTAACTGATTCTCCACCTCACATTGCTCCCCAACAAATTCTGTTCTCCCTCCCTTCTTGGCTCTTCTAGAATAAGTAAAACGTATAGGGGGCTTATCAATACTCCCAAGCTTCAAAGACACCTTGTCCTCAAGGTGGAAACTTGGGAAGTGTTTAAGGATAGCTTTTGCTGATTCCCAGGACGCATCGGCACTAGGAAAATCCTTCCATTTTATCAATACCTCTCCGCCTGGATGTTCTCTCAAGACTTGATCAGGTTCCACAATCTATTCAAGGTTCCTTTCGAGATGGGGTGGGACAATTGGCTTGCCATGGCTGCACCCACTACCTTCTTCAGTTACGATACATGGAAGATAGGGTGTATTGTAGCAGCAGGAGGCAATTTCAGACTATATGCAACAGACCATATGAGCTTCTCCACCTCAAACAGATCAAAATACTTGGGTCGTAGCTTTTCATTCTCCTTCTTGCCAATGAACAGAGTCGATATGGATGCAACTTTACATAAACTTAGTCACCAACCGCAAATTGGACTTCTCGCCTGTGTTTGTTTGCGTCTATTTTCATTTTCTCTTGAGCACGGAGGAGATGAGATTTTAACTTTTCTAACATAAGGTCCTAGTCTTTCAATTGTTGCTCCATACAGTTGTGACTACCTGACTGCCATAGCAGATTAAGGGAGGGGGATCTCGTCTATACACTGCTCGAAATGGGGTTGTATTTGTTGAAGAATGAAATGTATTATACCAATATTCTACTACTCTGATGCTCGAACTCTTCGAAATAGTTGGAGTACCCATGTCGAACATGACACAACATGGGTATGAGTATGGGATATGTGTCGGATCCTCCAAATTTCAGCCGGACACTTCGCCGTTTTTGCTCTTCCTTCTTTTTCTTTATTTCTTTTCTATTTCTTCTTTCCCACTTTTGTTCTCTATCAACCTAGCGTCGTTGCCGAGAGGGTAGAGAAAGGCGACGGCGCTTGGTTTTCCCGTCTTTTTCTTTTTCTTTCCATTTCTTCTTTTTTTTTTTCCTTTTTTCTCTCTCTGTATTGATGATTTAGGGTTTTGTTCGTATAAAATGAGGTTCTATATAGTGCTATTTAGTGCTCCACTAAGTCCAAATTACAATCAAGTTCTTCATTTTTTATTTTATATAACATTTAAGGTCCCTTTGATTCGCAAAGGTGGAAATACTTTCTAATTTCATGTAAGTTGAAAAATAAAAATCCAAGTACCCTATATGAATGCAATTTTCATTGAATTTGTAAAAAACAAGCTTAAAGTGGTTGTACCCTGGAATTCGAACTCCATTTTCACTTTCGTATCAAATAGCCAAAGTAGAAATTGAATTCTTCAAATGTGACATTTTCCATGGAATNTTAATGCTCCACTAAGTCCAAATTGCAATCAAGTCTCTCATTTTTAATTTTATATAACATTTAGTAATTTTCTTAATTGAAAACTAAACCCCAAAATTTTATTTTATTCGTTTTAACCTCTTATTAAATACTCATTTCTTTCATTGTGAATAATTAATTTTTGTCTATTCAAAATGACATCCCGGATTATTAAAAAAATTGATATTTAAAAGACGTACCCACGTAGCTGTGTCCGAAATTTGGATTTTTTTTAGCCATGTTCTCGTATCCTACATTTTAGAAAATTAAAGATCCAACATTCAGATACGCACCCGTACCCGAGTTCGAGCATCATAGTTCTGCCCATGGAAGCCATGAATACCAATTTTTGGGGCCGGTTGTAAGTGAAGCAACAAAGATAGGTTTCCACGCACCTATTTACCACTTCTGTCTACCCATCTGATTGAGGGTGATTGGCCGTGCTTCAGCCAAGAAAGGTCCCTTGCATCCGAATCAGTTCTGTCCAGAAATGGCTTAAAAATATCTTATCCTTGTTTGAAAAAATAGAGCTAGGGATGCCATGGAGGCGCACTATTTCTTTAACAAAAACTGTTGCGACCCCATATGCTGTAAACGGGTGTTTAAGTGGCACAAAATGTGCGTGCGTACTTAAACGATCCACCACGACTAGGATTGAACTGTACCCTCTCGATTTAGGTAGTCTTTCCACGAAATCCATTGAGATGTCCTCCCAAATGAGATGGGAAATTGGTAGAGGCTGTAGTAACCCGGCCGGATAAAGAGCGATAATTGTATTTTGCTGACATACTGGACATTTTGCTACAAACTTTTTGATATCCAGCTTCATCCCCGTCCAATATAAGTCATCGGTCAGCTGTTTATCGGTGCGAAGTAACCTAGAATGGCTACCTAATGTGCTGCTATGGAATTCATGTAGTAGTGAAGGAATCAATGACGAAGTGCAGGAGATTACCAGTCGTCCTTTGTATAGCAGCCATCAAGTATCGCGGGTGTGCATCCGGATCTTCTTGCAAGCCTTTCTTGATTTTGGACAGCATTGGATCATTTTCGACTTCGTCTCAATCAACTGTGCATCCAGTAACTTTGTGAAAGTAAGTGTTGCTAGTTCGATATGGGTGGGAATGCGTGATAATGCATCAAGCGCCTTATTTTCTAGTCCCGGTTGGTATTGAATCTCAAAATCAAACCCCATCAACTTGGTCATCCAATGCTGGAAATCCCCAGGAATCACTCTTTGTTCTAGGAGGTATTTGAGATTGCGTTGGTCTATGTTAACAAAGAACTTCCTTCCCAACACATAATGTCTCCATTTCTGAATTGCTAACTTGATGGCGATCAACTCTCTCTTGTAGATGGACTTTTGTTGAGATTTTACCGATAATACTTGGCTGAGATTGTAATGGACTGTTGGTTCTGCATGACGACTGCCCCTAAACCAAAACCTGAAGCATCTGTCTCAATAATGAAAGGTTTTGAGAAATTAGGAAGGGCCAATACTGGAACCGTAGTCATGGCCAGTTGTAACAGTTCAAATGCTGCCTCAGCTTCCTCATTCCAGCCAAATGAATCCTTCAACTGTTGTGTAAGCGGCCAAGAAATGGTGCCATAGCCCTTTACAAACCTTCTGTAATATCCTGTTAATCCCAAGAAACCCTGAAGTTCCCGCAGATTACGAAGAGTTGGCCATTTTCTGTGTAAGGTGTTCCACAATTTTTTCCAATTTGGGAAGGCGTTGCAGAATTATATGAGAATCAAAGGAACAACAATATATTTATTGAATTAGAAGAAATAAAGAAAATAACAAATAGCCATTCGAGAGGGCTATAACTCTCCTAAAGATCTCCCTACTACTCAATAAAGCCTCCCATCTTCTCCCCCTCTGTCAACCGATTTACCTCAAAATACCTCTCCGCCCGGAAGAGCCACCCATTTGGATTGTCCCTACTGAAAATAGGCATTTCTAATTTTCTCACGCGCTGCCAATTATCCCCTTCTGTGTTCTGATCGTTATTCATGGTCACCCCCTGTAGCTAGCTTTCCCTGACCCTTCCGGTCATTTTCCCATGTCCAGTGTTTGCTGATTGCTTATGGTTCCATGATGATTGTTGGCAGGAATTTGCCCTTCAGTGATGCTTCGTGACCCATACCCTTCGCTGTTCATGTTCGGCCCCATCCTAGTATTAGAAAGTGCTGCCACGGTTTTCCTGGTCTCTTCTATTGATTGCATCATTTTGGCCATGTTTTGAGTCAACTGTTCTACTAACCTCTCCAATCCCGGTAGGCGTTGTAGTTCTGTCTTTATTTCTTCCACCTCTTTTTCTATCAATTCCACCCTTTGTTTTTTTTTTTTTTTTAATCTTTTTGAGCCATCAGATCGAACGAGCTCTTATACCAATTTGATAGGACTCAAATCTAAAAAAAAAAAAAAAATAACAGAATTTTTAATAGATCTTTTGTTTGAAACTTCTAAGAAATACGGATAAGAACGAGCAACAGGACTCCTTTTTCCACTTAATATTTGCCTAGCTTATTCCCACACTTGTACCTTTATTTATAGCTATTTTTCTAACTGATTTCCCTCCAGCACATTGCTCCACAACAGATTCGCCCCCCCCTCCCCCCCACCCCCCCCTTCTTGGCTCTTCTAGAATATGTAAAACGTATAGGGGGCTTATCAACTTCCTAATTGCAAAATAAATTCAATTAATAAAAACCTCGTTTACACACCATAATCAGGATTGGTGGGGGCGAATTATGCTTTAAGGGAAGCGACATCATAATGCGCATTGAAGTTTCGTATTTGCTGCTGGCCTATTTCTTTTGAGGAATTTAAATCCAACGCCATTTACTGACTGAAATTCAGGATTAGAGCATCTACAATGCTTTGTCCAATTATGAATCACACGATAAGTGTCGTTAAAGATCATACGACTAGTGGAATAAATGCCCATGTGCCTATGCCCTATACCATCGATAGAAACACGTATAAGATAAACTTCCAGTTTCTACAGTTAATATTCTAATTTTCATTTTTTGGACATCCCAAATAAGATTGATTTTAAAAGTTAAAAAAACAAAGATTTTTATGAAATTCACGTTCTTTTCTTTTCTTTTCTCTTCTGTTACTAAAGATATGTTTTTTTGTTTGCATCTTGCAACCTTAGGTACCGTTTAGTACCACAATCCTGTGCTGAGATTAGAAAGGCCCTTGTTTTGCTTGGAAAAGCACATGTAGTATTTTAAGAATATGCTTGAGATATTGTTTGTTGTTTGTTCACTAGCTCCATTTGATTTCTTATCTTACTCATGGGACTGTTGATATTCAAAATTAGACTATATTCATACATTTTAAATTGAGAAACATAAGTGAAGGGGAACGGATAATGAAGAGAGAAAAACTGGAAAAGAAAATGTTCGACTTGGAACATACAATTTGTGTTTGGCTTGTAGACATGAGTACGGGTCTGAAAATATTTAATATTTCTGATTGATGAAATACCAAGGAATTACACTCCTGTGTATAGGTACATGCCTAACATAGATATCAATCTACTACAAAAATCAAGTTATCAAATCTGTTCTTATAATTATGGAAGAACTGATCCTCTAGCTATACATAATAAAATATTGTGATGTAGGATGAATTGGATGCATTCAACATATAACCAAATTATGTTGCAATATAGATTGATGTAACCAGCAAAAGAAGAACAGAACAGCGGAATAAGAAGAAAATAGAGGAAGAAGTCGAAAGAAGAAAAAATCAGGGGAAGGAAGAAACGTTGGTCGCAGCCACTTTAAATTTCATCATATTCGTCAACTCCTATTCAATGTTCAACACAAGCCATATAAATAACAAAAACAACCCAAAGAGAGTAAAAGAGGCTTAGGCTGGCCCATAATACAAACTCAATAACTAATAAAAGCAAAAATAGAGATGGCCCAAATATTATAACAAATTAGGACAGGGATGTCCTCATCGACTCTTCTGGGGTGGAAGAAAACTCGACCCTGTCGAGTGGACAAACTTCTACCACGGGACACAATCTTTCGTAAGATCCAAATATCGAAACTCAACAATGATGCCAACGCCAGTTGCAAATTATCCCCAAGAATATGATTTGACCATGTCGACATGGACGTAGGAAGATCTTGCTGACTCGTATAAAGT
>CAIGRP010027943.1:0-11547 GCA_903798385.1 Fraxinus cuspidata | reverse complement strand
TTTCAACAAAAAAGGGACGAAAAATTGATGCAGCTTTTGGATTTCAAATCTCGATCTTTGGGTAAGGGGATTTGATTTCTGGGTTTGATTGAGATGAATTTGATTTCTGGTTTCATATTGACGGTGGTGGGTGGTGGTGAGTGGGAGTTGTGGTGGCGGTGTGTGTTGAAGGTGGTGGTGGCTGCGATTTCCAATAGGTATCACTGATGAAGAAGATACATCGTCCGATTTTGATTTGGTGGAGTGGAGTGGGGCTATATATTTATTTTTATTTTTTAGGTTTTTTAATTAATTTTTTTTGTCTTATTTAATATGATGAAATACAAAGTATCATTGTGTCCCTTCTAATTTGGTCAAAAATTAATCAAATTTTGACTTTCTTGGTCAACTAATATTCAACTAGATGTTTTCCATCTATTTAAACTCCAACTTCATATTTATGAAAGGTTAGGAACATTTGCTGGCTAAGGTGCAGTTTGCAAAAATTTAAAAGATTAGGAACCACTGCTGCAATTTTTCCTATTTAAAATTTTAATTATCATCTGATTTTTGAAAAAAAAAAAGGTGGTAAATCTTAATTTTGAAATGGAACGTTTAAAACTCCTAATAACTGTAATTTCCACTTTGAAAAAAATAAGAAACAATTGGATGGGTTTGGGTGGCGCAGTCAATTAGTACATCTCGTTCTTGATAATAATTTATATCAAAATATTTTGTTTTTCTAGTTTGAAATGAGGCGGAAAATATTTTTTCACACTTTTTATTATTTATTTTTTAAAAATATAATGAAAAAACATACTATTTTACATCATTTCGACAGACTTTTGTATATAAAACTGTTAACATATACAAAATGTATTAACTAATAAAAAATTTGTGGATAATAATGACATGAAAACTCCTAAGAATATGTGCTATAATAAGCAAAGATTAAGAAACTTAAAACGCAATTAAAATATGATACAAAAATAAAATAAAATAATTGGGGTGTGAAAAGTGTTAAATACTTTTCATTTGAAATGTCTAAAGAATTTTACATGCATGTATACCTATGCATGGAAATAGTGACGTAAAATGCATAGTGTTGTAAACAAATTACTAATTGTAAATGATCATTGTACACATGTAATCCTAATTGTAACTCATAAATATGAGACGTTGATTTTATTGAAAAATTCACATAAATAGAAATATTGACTCTTTCTACTTTTCTCACTTATTCCTTCATTTTGTTCTTATCTTTGTCTATAATTTTATAACATATTATCAACACAATTGGTGATGGGTTTTCTAGATATTGGAGTGGGGCTGGGTTCGGGTCGAGATTGGGGAAGAATATGAAGTCTTTAGGGCAGGGGCACCTTTGGGGAGAAAGATGAATTTTTTCTTATTTTTTAATCATACATTCTTCAACTTTTACTATTCCAAAACGAATTTTCATGGAAAAATGGAGCCCAAACAGGCAATCATTTGAATAAACAAGTCGTTCATCATGAATCAAAGCAGGAACATGCCCTGAATTCAAGACTTTGATGGGGAGCTAGCCAAGTGCAAGATCCTAGGAAGACCGGCCGCCACACCTCCATCAGCCAAAGCTTATATTGATAAAAATATGTATACCGGTCCACTACCACTGAGCATTCAAGGAAAAAATAAAGTTAATAGAACAGGCCCAATTAAGCCCCATCTTTTCGTCTCTAGAAAGTATATGGCTTTCACAGGCATGTAGAACAGTCACAGTTGGGGAACCCAAACACTTATAACTCAACCATGTCGGAGGTAAACCAAAAACCATGCATTAAGAAATAACTATACAACAATGAAACATAAGAGAATTTAGTAAACAATACATGGCCTGTGATTGCATGAAAAGGTTTCTCATGAGCTGTCCACACCTTACCAATCGCTCCAAATAACTTGGAAATTAATTCTCCACCATCTTTAGTAGCCACAACCCCCAGACTGATAACTGTTATAACGGTTGGAATTTGGTTTAGAGAATGAAAATAAAATTTAGTTAAGTATGCAAAAGTGACTTTCATGTCAACTTTAACCAAATATTCGGACTTAATCCGATAGTCAAATTATGAATAAAAATAGAATAATTTGTTTTACTTGTCGAGTAGATCATCGTCGTATATTTGGAATCTCAAAACAAATTTCAAATGAATGAAAAATTGCGGTCTAAAGTTGGATAGAAATTAGGATATACAGGCTAGAAAATGGCTAGATCTATCGCTCAAGTGAGCTTGAGCTATGAGACTATCGTTCGAACGACAGTCTAGCGACAAGCAAATGAGAGAAGTTTTGATGAAAATGTGTTGTTCGTGAAAAACCCGCAAGCATACGGGATCGTTGACAAGTAATAGAATTGATTCATTTCTTCCAAATCTATCAATTTGCATTGAGTTGAACCTAACAAACATAATTAATACAANGATCGTTGACAAGTAATAGAATTGATTCATTTCTTCCAAATCTATCAATTTGCATTGAGTTGAACCTAACAAACATAATTAATACAAAATTAAGCTATAACTCATTCAAATCACTAATAAATACTCTAATTTACTGGCCTAAATAAGTGTACAAAATACACCTATCATGTGTCACCGTTGCTCGAGCGAGAGACTAGTGACAGCAAATGCTGCGATCTTTAGCAAATGTTGCTGATTTTGGGCGCGGCACTTTACTCACAACCTTTCTCCTCTATATATAGGATCATTTGAACATCTATTATGCATTCCATATCATTTTGGCCTTGATCATTACATCAAAACTCTTGCAAAATACTCTCAAATGTCATTCCATAATCATTTGCTTGTAGAGAGAAAATTATCGTTACAAATTCGTTATTGCTTGTGGTTTGAAGTGCTTCCATCACAACGTGTATCCGTTGTATCTTGAGAGACAAGTGAAGTGATCATTTAACAACGTTGCGGGGCAATATTGTCTTAAGGAGAAAGTATTTTCATTTACCTCAGATTTTGATCTTCACCTTATTTTCTTTTTCCTTACTTTGCTTCTTTCCATTTTTTATGGTTTAATTACGCTCCTGCGTATCAAACTCAAATTTTTTTTTATCTAAACAACAATTTACATATCACTAACGCATCAACATTTCAACATTAAGACAATATTTGCTTGTTGTGGTTGTTGTTGGACATCATTTCTTTATCTTTGAAATAAGTCTTTGTGTGCTATTCATTTCTTTCATTATTTTGTACGTTAAACTTCTGTTTATAACATAAATGAATATACCTACCTCGAGTCAAACAACAAATGGTGCGAATCATGGGGTTCCGCCTTTGGCCATGCCTATATCAATAAAAGATATTTTATCTTACTACTTTGAATTTGGCAAAGTTCCTAAAAGAAATGGTTCATGTTGTACAATAAGGAAAAAAATAATCGTAAGTCAATTATTGTGTTAGATGCATGAAAGCATTTAGATTTTCTTTGCAAAAATTACATCCTAAATAGATTGGATAATACACTTTATGGAGTGTATAGATCGATAGACTCGGCCAATGATCTATGGAATTCGGTCAAAAAAATACAAGACTAAGGATGCCGGAACAAAGAAGTTCATTGTTGGCAAGTTTTTGGACTACAAAATGGTAGACTCCAAAACCATGATAAGTCAAGTTCAAGAACTTCAAGTTCTACTTCATGATCTACAGGCTAAAAATATGGAATTGAGTGAGTCATTCCAAGTTGTAGCCATCATTGAGAAACTCTCTTCTATGTAGAGAGATTTCAAGAATTATCTCGAACACAAATACAAGGAGATGGATTTGGAGGAACTAATAATTCATTTAAGGATCGAGAAAGATAATAGAAACACCGAAAGGAAATCTATTGTTCAAATTGGAACAAATTTTGTTGAAACTGGTTCGAAAGTTGTCAACAAGAAACGTAAGATCTCCGGTATTGTACCAAAAGAGACAATTCCAATAATGTCAAGAAGTTTAAAGGCAACTGTTACAATTGTAGAAAAATTGGACATCACTCTAATAAATGTCGAAAGCCTAAAGAGACGCACAAACAAATACAGTTGAAAAAGACACCCTTTTTGAAGGGATGCAAGAAATAAATCTTTCAGCGGTCATTTTTTAATGTAACAACGTTATAAATTCAAGGGAATGGTAGGTTGATACTTGTGCTACCCATCACATTTGTGCACACAAAACTATGTTCTCTAACTGCAAAAAGTTTATTGAAGAACAACTTTTTGTGGGAAATTCTGCAAGTTCTAAGGTTGAAGGATAATGGAAAGTTACTTTGAAGATGACATCCAATAAAAAGATTGTCCTCAACAATATCCTACATATTCCAGTGTAAGAATCTTGTATCCGGGTCTGTACTTAGCAAAAAATAGCTTTAAACTTGTATTTGTATCCGATAAATTTGTCCTCACTAAGAATGAGTTGTATGTTGGTAAAAGATACTAATGTGATGGAATGTTCAAAATTAATGTTCTTACAATTGTACCGAAACAAAGTATTATGAATAAAACTTTAAATTCTACTATTATGCTTGAGTTGTCTTGTTTATGGTATAGTCGATTAGGACGCGTCAATTACAAATCTATGCACAAGCTTATGAGTCAAAGTTTAATTTTGACTCTCAAGATTGATCTTAATCATAAGTGTGAAGTATATGTTGAAGCAAAGTTGGCCAAAACACATTTTCACTTAATTCGAAAGAACACGACACTTTTAGAGTTAATATATAGTGATATATGTGACTTGAAATTTGTTGAAACTAAAGGTGATAATAAATATTTTATAACTTTCGTTGATGATTGCACAAAGTACTGTTATATCTTTTTACTATGAAATAAAGACGAAGTCTCAGATTTCTTTAAACATTATAAGACGAAAGTTGAAAATCAACTTGGTAAACAAATAAAAAGTAAATAAAACTAAAATCGGATGGATCCATTGACAAACATAAAGCTAGATTGGTTGTCAAGGGATATAGATAAAAATAAGGACTTAACTTCTTTGATACCTACTCAATCGTAACTAGAATCATCTCGATAAGGTTGTTATTGTTATTGCAGCATTACATAACCTTTAGATTCATTAAATGGATGTAAAGACGGCATTCCTAAATGGTGAGTTAGAAGAGAAGATATACACAGAACAACCCGAAGTGTTTTTCTCTCCTAATCACAAACAAAAGGTTTGTAAGCTAGTTAAGTCCTTGTATGGATTGAAATGAGCTCCTAAACAATAACATCAAAAATTTGACAAAATAATGTTGTCTAATGGGTTTAAGATAAACAAGTGTGACAAGTGTGTATACATTAAACATACACCAAAGGCATACGTGATTATATGTATATATGTAGACGACATGTTGATAATGACCAATAGTCACAAAATAATGATAAACACCAAG
Source organism: Fraxinus cuspidata (assembly GCA_903798385.1). Lineage (NCBI taxonomy): Eukaryota > Viridiplantae > Streptophyta > Magnoliopsida > Lamiales > Oleaceae > Fraxinus > Fraxinus cuspidata. Next base: position 6,138 of record CAIGRP010027943.1, on the reverse strand, counting down.
AGAATGTTAACAAAATAATTTGATATGAAAGAGTTGGGCGTTGCTGATATAACATTAGGGATTAAGATCTCTATAACATTTCTCAATCTCACTACATTGAGAGTATACTTAAAAGGTATAATGTACTTGAGAAAAGTCATGCGAAAAACCTCATTAACACAAGTTTACACTTAGTCAAAAATACGGGTGAATGTATGTCACAACTAAAGTATTCACAGGTTATAGGAAATCTTATGTATATTACAAGCTGCACTCGACCGGTCCTGTGAAAACCCTCATTAACACAAGTTTACACTTAGTCAAAAATATGGGTGAATGTGTGTCACAACTAAAGTATTCACAGGTTATAGGCAATCTTATGTATATTACAAACTGCACTCGACCGGACGTAGCATTTGCTGTGAATAAACTTAGTAGATTCACAAGTAATCCAAGCTATGATTATTGGAAGGCTTTAACAAGAGTTCTTAGGTACTTAAAATATACTTTAACCTATGTATTATACTTCACAAAATATCTAGCGGTATTTGAAGGATATTGTTATACGAATTGGATATCTGATATAAAAGATTATAAATCTACTAGTGGTTATGTTTTCACCATAGGTGGAGCTACTATATCATGGAAATTAACAAAGTAAACACGTATAGCTCGATCAACGATAGAATCAAAGTTTATTGCTTTGGACAAAGCTGGAGAAGAAGTAAAATGACTTCGTAACTTCTTGAAAGATATTCCATGTTGGCCTAAGTCGGTACCTTCATCCATTTGACTTCTTTCCTCATCCAATTGACCCTTGACACTCACAAATCTTCATCTTGAGCTTCGACATAACCTTTTGCAGTTGCACTTTGTCCCCAAACTTTGGATTTGCTTCATTTCAGCCATTTTTATCTTGAAATCTTATTCGTTTATCTTCCAATTGCATCCAATTAAATGCTTGGTATCTTTGATCTTCATTCATTACCCATCTCATCTATAGATTGTTTTCAATTTAGTAATTTTCACTATTTTTACATTCTTTTCTTCAATTCTTCATCAAACATCGAATTTTACCTGCAAAACACAATACAACACAAGTTAGGTTTAGTAAAAATATCATCATTTAGAATCTTGAATAAGTGTAGAAACTACACTTATCAAACCCCCAAACTTGAATCTTTGTTTGTCCTTAAACAAAACTAAAACCTAACAGGCAAACATAGTTCTAATTACCTAATTGGTGGGCAATCAATCAAGTAATGCGAAAAGATTTAGCTAGCTATCCTGGCTTTTTATCTCAAGATTGAAATCATAATATCAAATCTATGCACAATTTCAAAATCACAATATAGAAATTAAAATCTAATTTTTCAATGTAAAATCAACGTGTGTGTGATTAGAATTAAGTATCATATTATGAATTCATAAATTGTTTCAATTCCCAACCCTCAATTGTCAAATATATTCTTTCATCACTCGTAAGATTCACACACACACCAACTTATTCTTTTCGCTCTTTTCAAATGTGTAACCTGAGGTTAAATTTTTATACTATCATCACCTCTCTAGTTTAGGTAAATCTCATTAATTACTAGTCAATATGTCAATCAACAAGGATTCTCCATAGTTTGATTGCTTCAATCTCCAGTACTCAACTAGGCTAATAATCCTTTATCAAAAGTCAAATTTTCTTAAACAAGTGTTGGAGACTTAACCAAGGCATTTGGTGCGTCTTCTGTTCTATGCACTTGCTTTTTCTATTTTTTTCTCAATTTTTATTTCAACGATTTTTTTCTTTAATTGCAGCATTGTGTCCCTTAAGTTTTCTAATGACTCATTTAATGAGATTTAAATCGATGACTCTCAAGTTAGTTGACTTTAGGGCAACAGATTTTAACACCCTTACAGGTTTAATAACTCGAGTTATAAAGACTACGAAGAGAAATTTTCAAATAAAATATATTTTTTATGCCTTTTATTAGTGCAATGTCCCACATTAAACACTAATCTAAGTAAACTGACCTCTAACTTAAGATTTTCACCCAATTGCATCATATTGACCTTAGACAATCCACACAAGATTTTTAATTTCATAGATGAAATCCACATTTATCTCAACATCTTCCTACATCAGTGAAATCTCCTCAAACTATCTAAATTTGGTCTAACGATGTAAAATTTAGTGGTTTTAGATTTAGCATCAAAGGTCCACTATTTTAACATATTCAATTATGAAATCAACTCATTTCTACATGATGTTTAAATTAATTCACGTGCTCAGTATATATCAAGCTTCACATGAAAAAAGTAGAAATTAACCAAAACACGTAACATACTCACCATTCATAGATCAATTCATAATTTAACATATTCATCATTGCTAGTCATGTTAATTAACTCACACAAGCACACAAAAAGAAACTATTTTTTGAATTTTTTCAATTTTTTCGTTATTTTTCTTTTTATGTGTCATAATACTTTCACTATACTTCATCCGCCTGACTTTTTTCATCATCCAGTTGACTCCTAGAACTCTCAAATCTTCATTTCCAATTGACTTTTTAGTAGTTGTATTTTAGTCCTCGAACTTTGGTTTGCTTCATTTCAACCCTTCCATCTTTCAATCTTGTTCATTTATTTTCCAATTATATCCAATTAAATGCTTTGTACCCTCGATCTTCATTTCGTTGCGTGTCTCATCTATGGATTGTTTACAATTTAGTCTTCAACTTTTGGATTTTGCCCTTTTTACTATTTTTACATTCTTTTCTCCAATTCTTCATCAAACATCGAGTTTTATCTACAAAATGCAACAACACAAGTTAGGTAGTATTTTATCCAAAGAACAATAAAATATCATCATTTAGGATCTCGAATCACTTCTCTTCCCAGTGAACACATTAAACCGAAATGGAAAAAATTAGAACTCTAACAAATAAAAAGGATAAGCTCTCAACAAGATTCTACCTTTTAATTAGATTATTGTTTCAGATGTTGTCTTTCTTTTGAATCCATAATGGCCAAATTGGTTTCCTAGTGCTCCACTTGAGCTTTACAAGGAGGTATATCATCTTCCAATTGAGCAAGTGATCCGCTAAGAAGTATAAATAATTAAAAGGAAAAGTAGAAATGACGGAATTGATGATGATATGGATGTTGGGGATGAAACTAATCATGGAGATATTGGGCATGTTGATGTTGCACAGCTTCATTCGAATCTTGGATTGAGAATTCCGATACAAAATTATGACGTTAATGTTTGAGATGTGATTAGAAGAGCTTATGTTCAAAGGGGTCCTTCTCAACCTTGCAATCATGAGTTTCCACCTACAAGAATGGGTAACAAAGATAAGCGATTTTGTGTTTCATGGTATAATGAGCATCCTAGTTGGTTGGAATACAGTATAGTAAAAGATGATGCATTTTACATCTACTATTGTCTTTTCAGTTCAAGTGGTGGTTTATTTGTTAATTGCGGGTTCTCAAATTGAAAAAAGAAAGAAATTATTAGAAAATGCTTTGGGGTTTCTAGTAGTACACACAATTAGGCTCGAATCAAATATGAATCATTCGAGAATTAAGAATAAAGCATTCAATCTTGTCTCTTTAAGCAATCACATCAAGCTCAAAATGAGTATCAAATACGTTTGAATGCATCTATTGATTGTGTTCAATTTATTTTACAACAAGGGATGGCCTTTTGTAACATGATGAATCTGAAGATTCGAACAATCTAGGGAATTTTCTTGAACTCTTACATTGGTTGTGTGATCATAATGATGAGATTAATGTTGTTTCTTTGGGGAGTGCGCTAGAAAATCTCAAATTAACATCTCCCCGAGTTCAAAAAGATATTGTGAGTGTTGTTGCTTTTGAAATTCTAAAAGTGATTATCAAAGATGTTGGTAATGGTTCATTTTCTATTCTAGTTGATGAATCCCAAGACATTTCAGTGAAGGAGAAATGTCGGTTTTTATTCGTTATGTGAAGAATGGGCGTGTATTGGAACATATTATCGGTGTCACACATGTTTTGAGTACCACAACTGTCTACGTAAACCTGGAATCGATCAATTATTCTCCATGCATAGTTTAAGTATATCTAATTTGAGAGGTTAAAGATATGGTGGAGCTAGTATTATGCAATGTGAGTATAATGGTCACAAAACACTTGTTTAAAAGAAACCCAAATACTTACAATATTCATTATTTTGCTTATCAGCTTCAACTAACTCTTGTAACTGTAGCACAAAGACATTCGAAGATTGAAACTTTCTTCAGTTTCAGACACAAATTGGTGAATGTTGTTGGAGGGTCGACTAAACGTTGTGATCTTATACGAGATAAACAAAAACTCAAAATTCTTGAAGCACTCAATGTTGGTGAAATATCAAGCGGACGGGTTCTAAATTAAGAAACTACTCTTAAGCGTTCTGGTGATACACATTGGAGCTCTCATTATAGTTGTTTAGTTAACTTGATTGTCATGTTGTCGACCACAGTTGATGTTTTTGAGATGATTGCTACTGATACTACAAGTTCCGGAATAAGAGGTGATGCATGTATTTTATTGGAATCGATGTTAAAATTTGAATTTGTATTTAATCTACATTTAAAAAGATCTTGGGAATTTCAAACGAATTGTTGAAAGAATTACAAAGGAAAGAACAAGATATTGTCAATGCCATAAGATCGGTGAAATTATGTAAAGTACAGCTCCAAACCATGAGGGAAGATGGATGAGATTCTTTTATTGGAATTGTTGTTCATTCAGTAAAGCACACAAGATCAATGTGTCCAATATGGATGATATGTTCATAACTCTTAGTCGTTCACGACGTGATACAGTGAAAAATTTGTATCACTTTCGTGCGGAAATATTTTATCATCATTGACATGCAATTTCAAAAGTTGAATGATCGTGTTTCCGAGGTAAATAATGACTTGTTCCTTTGTGTCGCGTTTTTATGTCCAAATAATTTATTTGCTGCTTTTGAAAAGAATGAAGTGATTCAATTATGTGAGTATTATCCGACAGATTTTAATGCGGTAGATATCTCGAAACTTGATGATCAACTTGATGCATATATTCTTACATGCGCGCCGACGAAGATTTTGGAGGATTATAGGGCCTTAATGATCTTGCACAAAAATTTATTGCGAAAAATAAACATGAGGTGTATCCATTAGTTTACATGCTTGTGACATTAACCTTAATTCTTTTCGTGGCTATTGCTATAGTTGAGAGAGCATTTTCTGCGATTACTTATGTCAAAAATCGCTTGCGCAATCAAATCGGAGATCAGTGGTTGTAGTTTGATTGCATATATTAAGAATGATGCGTTTGACAATATTGAAAACAATGTAATTACGAAACGTTATCAAAGTATGAGAACGCTTAGAGAACAATTATAATAAGATATTGAATGCTTTAATTTTTTTTACAAATATTTTGCAAGTTTGATTTTGCCCTCTGACTCATAAAAGTCTGTGCCGACCACTGTCATCTATCCTTCTGCTGCAGCGAAATGAAAGGTTTGAGACTGTGGATTGCACAAATGAAAAATATGGGTAAAGTTTGCAAAAAATTGAAAGGTTTTGAACCGCAGCTGCAATTATCTCTTGCATTAATCAATGTTTGTGTGATTATACTTCATATCTATCAAAGTAGTGTTATTACAAATGTTAATCTAATGATTACACTATGAGAGTGAAACAATTCTTATGAGTATTCGAATTCATATTTTGAATGCTAAGAATCTAAAGATACAAACCTGCCCTCAAGAAGTTTGCCCAAATGCCTCGTCCAAACGACTTTATTTTAAACAACAAAGTTATCAGAGAGTAAAGTAAGACAAGGGTGGCAAATTATTGTTTCTGATCAATAAACCATTCACGATATTTAATCATATGCTTGTTCAAGGAAATTCACTGATAATAATAAGCAATTTCGTGTTTTGAATAGGTAATAATATTAGGAAAATTTCAATTCTAAGAGATTAAATTTGACCCATTTCAAAATTAAGAAACAAATCTTATTATTTCAAAAATCATATATTAATTGAATTTTATTTATGAAATAATTAATAAAAATATATTTTATTAATTAAATATATTAGCATCACAATTTTGTACCATTGGTCACAAATTATCAAAT
>CAIGRP010027937.1:0-28162 GCA_903798385.1 Fraxinus cuspidata | reverse complement strand
AATTTTCTTTCGTCCTGAAACGATCGAGAGAAGGCGGAAGGTAGTCTAGCGGAGCAGACTACTGTCCCACGGTGTCCCTTTCTGTGTCAAGAAGAAAGGTACCCCGTGAAACCAGGTTAAGGCATCTTCTTCCCTTCCTCAAATGATCTGCATGTTCATGCTTATACTGATTCTGATTGAGCGAGTTGTCCCACCACTAGACGTTCTACCACTGGCTTCTTCATCACTCTTAGTTCTAGTCCCATTTCGTGGCGCACTAAGAAACAGACCACTGTCGTTCGCTCATCTACGGAAGCTGAATATCGCACCATGGCCGTGACTACATGTGAACTAGTTTGGATACAACAGTTACTTCTTGACATTGGCATCTCTCACAAAGACCCCATGACTCTCTACTGTGACAATCAATCTGCCCTCTACATTGCTTAGAATCCAGTTTTTCACGAGCGGACTAAACATATTGAAATTGATCGTCACATTATTCGAGACAAATTTCGCTCTGCCTCTTCACCACTACTCATATCCCGTCCTCTGAGCAAGTCGCCAACATTTTCACCAAAGCTTTGGGTTCTGACCTCTTCCATCACTTATCTCCAAATTGGGCATTACGGATCTTCATGCACCAACTTCAGGGGAAGTATTACAGCACATATCAACCACTCATGATTCCAGCAATCCCATGTAATTAGACAATTGCACTCATGATTCCAACAATCCTGCACACATCAAGCACTCGTGGTTCTAGCAACCTCATGTAATTAGACAATTGCACAAGTCAACATTTAAATCTTTCCATGTAACATGTAAAGCAAAGGCATGTATAGCTATATATTGACATACGAAATCAATGAGAAAGTGTCACAAAATATTCAGCCAAATCATCTTTTACATTTTTATTGTGTATCTAATTACATTTTTATTGGATAACTCTCAATTTGGAAAAGTTGCACCATGGGTTCCCAATGTATCATCCTAGTAGCTAGATAATTTCCAACAGTAGAAAATGAGCATGTTAATCCTCGACTTCATTACAGTTACCTTTAATCTATCGAAACCATTTCAATCTCTATTGATAACACAATTCTATAAAGTTCAAGTTTTTTGGTATTTTTCTTCTCATCTTGGACTGATATATAAAATTTTAGAAGTCAGAATTTTTCTAAAAACTTTTTTCACGTCAATTGCATCCAAGTTAGAATTTTGCCTACAGTTAACGTATTTTACACTAAATTAGGTAGATTTACACGCGATTAGCAATAAATAAACAAGAATAGAAACACAAATAAATGTATAAAATACACTTATCAACAACAATGGAGGAACAGCCTTCGCTTATCTTTGCCTTGCCTCTGCCTCCTTCTCTTTATTGTGTTTTCTGAGTGACTCGTATTTGTCTGAGTCCATCAACTCTCTCACTCGACTCTCGACCTCCGCAGCAGTGACAAACCCGTCAGCTGATTCATTGAGTCACAAAGCCAACTTTCAGTCTTCCAACAACACTACCCTGTAGAACGTTTGCTCAGCATAAAGTGGCCACGCCACCATGGGGACGCCAGTGCACACTACTTCCAAAACCAAGTTCTACGCACAATGTGTTACAAACCTGCCAGCAGATTTATGATTCAACACCTCCACTTGTGGTGCCCGTGACTTCATCACGAAACCGAGGCCCTTTCTCCGATATAAGAATCCACTAGGAGTAAATTCAAATCCGGTTCGGAAGGAGGTAGAAAGCGCTTGCTCTTGTCCTCGCAGGGTGGAGACCAACCACCCACAAGAAACTCTGCTAACTTCTCTACAACCCAATCACTATTTCTTTCAACAGCTTATCTGAAAACAAACCAAGACTCCAAAACACAAGAACACGACACTTCGACCAGGCTGCAACTTGAGCCATTTCAAAAATTCATGCACACCATCAGTTCCTTCTCATTGATCTTCATATGCCACCAGTGATCCTACATAGAAAATAGGTGGTCTCGGACCCTCAGGATTGCAAGATCTTACAGATAATGCTTAAGAGATTTTGGTTCAAGGGATTACAGAGTTTGCAATTACTCCGGCTGACTTTGGCAAATGGAGAAAGAAATCTAGAAAGCAAGCATATCCAGTTGTGGATCGATCACGAATCGGATCTGCCACATGTGAAGATGGTATTGGTGGTAAGCCTGGAATATCTAAAAGTGAATTCAAATCTTTGAAACTTTTAGTGGTATTCCAATGTATTGTGGGAAAGTGAAGGAAAGAAGCAAGACAACAGACACCAAAAGGCAAAAGTGAAGAAATAATAAGTGGGGATTCTGAGTTTGGTGAAAATGGAGAAAGCCAGGGTGCAAAAGAAGTCGATTATGAAGGCAGTGATGGTGCTGGTGAGAGAGGTGTTCAAGGGCTTGTTGGACATTAGTGTTGCTGAGGCGGAGGGCCTCGAAATAACAGCTTCCATGGTGGAGAAAGAATCAAGTTCATTGGAAACAGAAAGTGACTGGTGGAAACCCAGTCAATATGTGCAGCGGTCGAGCCAGTTTTGAATGGTAGATGCACTGTGAAAATAACAATAGCGAAGGAAGGGTGGTGCTTGATTATGAATTTCCCGAGCTCCAACATGGAAATAAGATGCCCCATGCCCACGGATGTAGAACAATATTTCCCATTCTATATGAGAGAGAGATTGCTAAATTCTAGACTCTTAAGAAAACTTTAAACTTGACGAAGAGAGTTCCTAGTTAATTTCATGAACGAGTTGTGTAAACAGACTATAAGTAATGCAGCAAACAATCATAAGAGCAAACCTCCAAAATAATCTGAAAGTAATGCAGCAAGCAATCCAAATCAACATTTTACACAAGTAGAAAAACAAAAATAAAATCAAAATATATTTTGAAATAAGTAAATATCACAGTTCATACCTGCCTGTCTAATACAAAAAAGGAGCTTCCAGATTCTGTTTTCGTTCTGGGTAGCCATATTTAAACTCAATGACAAATAAACCGAAAGGCCAGAATATGGACGATATCTTGCTTATTGTGTAAACATATGCCAGGACAATGATTAATAGATAATTGATTAATAGATAATTGCTATGGCAGGAAGAGGGATATTGCATTAACAGATACATTTTTGTAAATTCAAGAGCAACCTGTACATTGTAATAAAACATTCTGTTTTTCCCTTCTGGTTAAAAAAAGAAACTGGTCCCATTCACTACATTTCTTATCTAGATAACAGGCATAATATGTTCAACCATGGAAATTTCAAGTACAAATTAATCATGCAAGACTTCATAAGTGGCACTGATAATATAATTTCCTTCCACACAACGAAAGATGCGAATGTAAAGGAGAACACTACCAAGAAAGACTTTATCTGCTGGAAAACATATTACAAACACATTTCTCATAACTCTAATGGAGGACGAACAAGGCATGAATGTAAGAACAATAAGAGGAAGCAGGGGTCCGTGTCTTATGTACAGGCAGATGGAGCACTACTTCTACAACACACTAAATTTTTTCATAGAAATATAAAAAAATATAATTCATGCCAAATCTTGTAAGTTCAGAGATTCGAGAACTCATTCATTGGACAGTTACCCGCACATTTTATCAATAATCAACACAGTTTCCATGACTTGACTAACTTGGCCAAGGCCACAATGGAGGAGCCACCTTCACTTGTTGCTGCCTTTGCCTCTGCCTCCTTTTCTTTGGTGCGCTTTCTGAGTGACTCACCTTCGTCTGAGTCCATCAACTCTCTAACTCGACTCTCAACCTCCTCAGCTGCAACAAACCCATCCTCTGATTCATGAATTCGCAAAGCCAACCTCAAGTACTCCACCAAAACCACCCTGTTGAACTTTTGCTCAGCATAGAGTGGCCACGCCACCATGGGGACACCCGCCCATACTGCTTCCAACACCGAGTTCCATCCACAATGCGTCACGAACCCGCCAATAGATTTATGATTCAAAACCTCCACTTGTGGGGCCCACGACTTCACCACAAAACCCAGGTCCTTTGTCCGATCTGAGAATCCACCAGGAAGCAGTGAATCCAAATCTGGTTCTGGGGGAGGTAGAAAGCGCTTGCTCTTGTCCTCAGAAGGTGGAGAGCGGATCACCCACAAGAACCTCTGCCTACTTCTCTCCAACCCAATTGCTATTTCTTTCAACTGTTTATCTGAAAACAAACCAAGACTCCCAAAACACAAGAACACGACACTTTGGCTAGGCTGCAAATCGAGCCATTTTAAACATTCATGCACACCATCAGTTCCAACTCGTCGATCTTCAGATGCCAACAGTGGTCCTACACAAAAGATAGGAGGTGTAGCACCATCAGGATTGCAAGATCCTTCAGATACTGCTTTAAGTGTTTTTGGTTCGAGGGAGTCGAATGAGTTTACAATAAATCCAGCTGACTTTGGCAAATGTAGAGAGAAATCTAGAAAGCATGCATACTCAGTCGAGGCTCGATCAAGAATCGGTTTTGCCACATCCGAAGATGGTATTGGCGGTAAGCCAGGAACATCAACTGGTGAGTTCAGATCTTTGAAACTTTTAACAGTGTTCCGATGTATTATGGGAAAGTAAAGGAAAAAAGCAAGGGAAGAGACGCCGGAAGTACTAAAATAATAGGTGGGGATTCCAAGTTTGGTGGAAATGGAGAGAGCTGGGGTGCAAAAGAAGTCGATTATGAGGGCAGTGATGGTGGTGGTGAGAGAGATGTGTTGAAGAGCTTGGTGGACAGAAGGGTTGCTTAGGCGAAGGGCCTCGAAAATAACAGCTTCCATGGAGGAGAAAGAGTCGAGTTCAAGAGAAATAGATGGTAACTGGTGGAAGGTGATAGACTTGGTAGCAGCAGAAACTCGGTTGATATAGGAGGCAGTTGAGCCAGTGTTGAATGATGGAGGAACTGTGAGGATAACAACAGTGAAGGAAGGATGGTGCTTGAGTATGAACTTCCCAAGCTCCACCATGGAAATCAGATGCCCCATGCCCGGGGACGGATATAGTACTATAGTTCCCATTCTGTAGAGAGAGAGATTGCAAAATTCAAGATTACGAATTCAAGACTAAAAGATAACTTTAAACTTGAAGAAGAGAATTCTAAGTTAACTTGAAAAATAAGTTGGGTAAACAGACAACATATACAAGTTTCCACACAGCACACAGTTCAATATTATCCGGGTCACCATCATACGAGTAAGACTCCAAATAGATCTCAAATAATGCAGCAATAAATCCAAATCAAACTTTCCACATCAGCAGAAATAAACAGAATCAAATATAATTCAAATATTGCAAAGAATAGTAAGCTAATTAAAGCACATATCTGAGCTTCCTGAGTCTGTTTTTGTTCTAAACTCGACAGCAAGGAAACCAGAAGGAGAGAATATGGATGAATTTGCTCAACGTATATATGGATGGTCAGGAAAAAGAATATTGCATTAACAGAGATAGAGTTTAACTTGCATAAAAGGTTCAGCTATTGTTAAATTACAAATCAAGCAAAATCACTACCACGAAAGATTGTGGACTCCAAATTATTAAAAGATACAGGTAACATTTAAGAATCTGATTTACGAATTCCAGCGATGGCTTCGAATTTTTCCACACTAGAATATAGGAATGCCATTTTTTTCTTTTCCAGAAGTCACTTACTGATTAAGAGACGTCGTTATTCTTGGCTCTCAGGTCCTATAAGGCTATATTGGATCTTCTTTGTGGATGCTGTGAGTACCATGACTGTAATGGAGGCGGTATGAATGGGTATCGGTGGTGCTGTGGTGATGGTGGGATTTGGGTTCTTCCGATTTAAATTTCAGTGATTTGGTTTCTTTCTAATTATTTTCTATTAGAGCTGCTAAAATCAAGAATGGAGATGCCAATTGCCAAAGAATTTAAAGGTTGGGATTAGAAGAGCAAAAAAATTGAAAAACTGTAAATTCGGTACCTGTAAAAATTGTCAACTGTTTAAACATTCATTTCAATTTTCATATTTCAAACACATTGGCATAACTTTAATGGAGGGTGAACAATGCATGCCAAATCTTACAAGAGAGCAGATTAACTCAATCAACCCAGTTTACACGACTCGACTAACTTGGCACAAGCAAACACTCGGGACTTTGTACACTCTGTATTGAATAATTTCATCTAAAAGTTTAAACTAGAGGTATATGAGAACAACAAAAGGTCAGAGAGTCATATTACCACCTCTACCCATTATAAAAAAATCCCTCGTCAAACTTTTGATTTAAAAAAAAAAAGCTAACCGTTCTACCTGTGAGCAGACATATTAAATAAATAAGTAACTCTTCATTAGCTTCTAAACGAGGTAGTTCTATAAACAATTTTGTTGATTCTCAAATGTGAAAACATTCTGAGAAGTAGCTTTTATTTGCAGAAAACAAACATATTACAAACACATTTCACATTACTCGGAGGATGAACTATGCATGAGTGTACTTTCAAGTTTCACACAGCTCAGCTCAAAAACAAGCTTGCCTGCTTTGATCACCATCATATGAGCAACACTTCATAATGATTTAAAATTAATGCAGCAAGCAATCCAAATTAACTTTCCTATATACAAAATCACAACACATTACACAATAAGAAAATTTTGCCGGGTAGGCAAGTTCCGGTACTCAGTTCCAGGTGATTTCAAGCCGTTCAAGAAAGCGGATCGTAGAAAAACCACTTCTTTTGTGGGTCCTCCTCAAATTTTCGATGTTTTCATTTCGAAAAGTCTGCTTCAACCGCTCTTTCACATCCCGAAAAGAAAAGTAGGTTTGATGAGCACAGATGAGGAGATTTCGTTTTGGGTCACCATCATATGAGTAACATCCCGTAACAACCAACAATTAACGCAGCAATCCATCCAAATCCACTTTCCATATATGCAGAAATATATACAAGAAATATTTACAGGAATGATAAGCTAATTACTGAGTATAACTGCCTGTATAATGCAAAAAAATGAGATCCCTGATTTGTTTCTTTGTGGGTCTCCAAGATAAACTCAGTGGAGAAAGAGCAGAAGGCAGGAATATGGGTAATATTTTGCTTAATGTATGAGAAGAGGGATTTTCATTGACAGATACAAAGTTGTCAATGCACGAGCAATTTGTACATTGAAAAGCGTTCTGCTTATTTGTTCAATCTCACATAAATGGTCCACTGATGGATAACAAATTCCAAGTACAAATAAACCATGCAGAATTTTTTAAGTAGCAACTATAGTATTTGCCTTTCTATACAACAAAAAACGCGAATGTAAAGTAAAAGACAACAAAGAAAGAGCTTAAATGATCGTCCCACAAAATAGAAAACTGTCAGCCAGTTAGCTAATATGTTCTAGGACATTGCATATTATCACATTACATGGAAAAAAAAATATCATTAAACAAAACCTACATGGGAAAAGTAATGATGAAAATCTATAGAAATATACATCCAACTCAAATTTAAAACAAAAAACTGAGACTGTAATTTGACAACAGAACTGGTCTTCAGTTCTCATGTAGCATAATATCTTCATTTTCTTCAAGCACAGTGTGTCATTTACGAAATGCAAAAATGCAATGGTCGAACTAAAATTCGAGAATATTAACCAACACCTATGACATATTGATCGATGGTTGTTTTACTCACATCTGCAAAAAGCTGAACGTGAATTATTAGTGTCCACTACTTATTTACTTACAGAAGGAAGCTGAGTTTTGCTTACAAGATAATAAATGTTACTGGAAATCTTTTCTTTCACAACTACCTTAAAAACATGGTTTCTTCTTTACCAAAAAATTCCCTTAAAACATCTAAACCAAGCTGGAGCATTATTTTGCTCATGCATCACTCTGTCTACTACGTGTGCGTTGATGGGGGGGGGGGGGGGTTGTGATATGTTTGTGATATGGCTATTCTTACGAAAAACAAAGGGATCACATCCATTCATACCAACATTTGTCATTACAAAAGGATAAAGGGTCACATCTGTTCATATTACGACCATTTTCTTTTCATTTATCTCAGGTGATGAGATTTCCAAAAACAAAGTCCGATTTTATAACCAACCAATTTTTTACTGTAGCCAGTGAGGATTTGCACATTTCCGCCGTCTCCACCTTCCTATCATACCTAAGGGATTCCACGGATCAGACCGAAGAAGCAATGTCACTCAATCATTGTCAAACCTTTCTCTATGACCAACAACCTTGCAAGGAGAAAAGGGTAAGAAATATTAACAATATTATATGAGAACCAGATTAGGAAAGGGCCGTTCCTTTAGCTATCCTGTCTGTAAGAATTGCTAGACTACATTCTAATTAACAGGTTAAACTTCTTTACCTGATAGTCCATTATGGATCCTTCCCAAATGCAGTCCAAAAAACTCTAGTCAGTCTTTGCATGAACAATAGATGTGTTAGAACTAAACAACCATGTTCAAAGAAACAGGTACCATGGCACATTCCTGATTCACTGAGGCTAAATATTGATAAAATTCAATAACTATGGCATTCAAATTAGATTTAGAATGTTAATTATTTTAGTTGTTCGCTTACATCACAGTTCTTGATCCTATAAGGAACGTTTCAAAATTTTGTGTATTGCACAAGTTGTTACTAGCTTCTTCACTTATATCTTACAGTATTGAAAAAGTAATCACTTACATAGTTGGCATCCCTATGGCATAGAGCAGATTCTTGACAGATGTACTTCAAGGATTGCATTAAATCACCAGTCCTTGGAGGAGTGACAAGGATGATCTATAGAACAGAGTGTTTTATAAGACAACCTTAAATTTAATTTATAACGCCAGGCCAAATGCAATCAACATCACCGTTATTAAAAGAATTATTTCAATCCAACATAAGTCATAGATGATATACTTGCACAGGCAATATAAGTATCAACTGCAATATCTACCAATATATATTACCATAATTTAAGAATAAAATGTCATGCGGCTCTCAAATATATTATCAGAAATCAAAAACATTTTACGAAAATCAACCACGTCTCTTCCAATATAGTATGCTGACTATTAGTTGTAATCAAGCAATCACACATCTTCCTGTGATCAAGCAATCACGTCTCTTCCAATATAGTATGCTGTCCAAACCCTTATAAATTTGTCTATAATTTTCATCTTTATTCGATGTTGAATTTTATCCCTTAACAGATTCTACGTGAAGCTATGTATGTATTCGTCTGAGAGCTATGAAATGATCACTGCCCAATATAATAAAATAATCATCAAAAGAAATATCATCACATATAATTGATAAAAGAATGAAGCTGTCGTGATCCACATGAAGAAATAAACAAAAGATATCATTAAAAAGATGATATTCGGAAGAAAAATAACAGCAACCATATCAAGAATCAGATTATGCACCACAACAACAACAACAATAATAATAATAAAAAACAGAGATTTAAAGGGAAAAAATTGCAACAAATATCAAGAATTAAATAGAATTATAGAAGAACCTATTTGTCGTGAAAAATGAAATTTCTGTCAAGTCTTAAACATCTCGTCTAAAAAGTTTTAAGTTTTGTCAAGATCGTGTCTAAACACTTAAACTTCAGCAAAATCTTGTACAAATCGAATTCATTTATTTGATTAAAGCGACATCATGTACAATTTTAAAAAATGGACGACAGCCAATACTCTTTTGTCTGTCTCATTTTAATCATCTAGTCTAAAAACTTAAAGAGAAATCTTAAATAGTTCGAAGATAAACAGTACCCAGTTATCTCCTCTCAAAGCTTGAATTGTTTAGACTGGTATCCCTTTAAATGATTAAATCTTGACGTGAACATTTAAAATTGCAAAAGAAAAACAATCGTTAGTAGGATCCATTTTAGCGATTTAAGGATTTGAGAGAGAAGAGGAGGCCAAACATGAGCTTATAGACTCCATTTTTGTTGAATATGTACAGTATCAGAGCATTGTGTCCTGATGATGTTGGTGCTGGTGGAGATGGGCTGATAATTTCTGATCCTCGAAAGAATTTCATTTGTCATTCACGCAACTGATCAGTGTAGTTGAATTTGAGGTTTTATGATCTGATGAGTGCATTAATCCATGTATCGACCTGAGTTTGTACCGAGTTGACCCATATCGGACTGTTAATAACGTTGAGGTTTCGTTTATTTGCATTTACCGCCAGCCAGGGTTTTCACATGGAAAGTGGAAATTTGTTTAACTGGTCCTCTAATTTATTGCTTCAGTGTTAACTACTTTGTCCCAACCCTTTTTCTCATAATTACGCAGTTATCAATAATTAACCCTCTATTTGATTTAGATAAAATTAATAAAAATTCATGATTTATGGTTAAATTTCAGGAAAAAGCTGCAGGTACAGGAAAAAAACCCACATTTCGTACAAGAATTTGAATTCCACTCACATGGGAGGTGGGCCCCACATGAATTAAATATTGCCAAAAAAACCGAAGCCTGCCTGTTGTGCGTATTGTCTGGCTTCCGTGGATAATTTCATGTACCCATGGCATTGCTAAAAATTTTAATTAACATTTTGGTAAAACAAAACATGAGTTAAATCTCAATAATATAGTCATCATATGTTTAATTTTATAAATAAAGAGAAATTTTACTAACCTATTTGAATTAGTAACTAGAATCTTGAAGTAAATCATATTTCCACAAGGATTACGTAACAAATTAACAAAACCTGAGTTAGTTTCGAACAATCGGACCATTTGTCAACTACAATAAATAAGTGAAAGAGACAATATGCTCCTTCAAAAAGATTGGAGATCATTGTTACCAAGACAATAGTTTAGGTGTCAATACTTTTTCCGTAAATATATATTTTTCCCCTTTTTTGGGTAAGTTAATTTATGATAATTGATGAAACAAAGATATTGACACATGGTTCTATATATATTAAGAAAAACTTATTCGTTCTGTTACATACGTTCATGGGGGGAATAAAGAAACGGGCACAACCAACCAAATATTTGTATGGAACAAGATTTTGCTTTGGATTATCCAGATGAAACATAAACATAGATTGGACAAAACTATAAAGACAACAGAGTAAGAGAGCATCACAACATAGGAAAATTATAGGATGATTTCAGTATTCCCACTTCTTGAGCTCCATGCCATCCGGAGGGCTTCCTACTACCTTCTTTGAACCCACATCTTTCCAATTTGTTGATAGCACCGTCCCATGTGACTCCACCTGTGTAATGGTTGGTTATCATTGAATAGAAATATGGAAATTAGCAAATCTCGAAATAGGAAAGATGGAAATCAAATATTTGTCTTTTTAAAACGGATTGGATCAAAAAATATTCTTGAATCCAATCAATCAAATCATTGTTTCAAAAAACTTGGAAGATTTACGTCCAAAGACATTTTAGGCGTGCATTCATTTATCTTGCCTCTTCCTGATTTTTTAGTTACTGGACTATCTTTATTCGTGCAATTTCTTATAGCCTAGAACATTTTATGGTTCTTTTATTTTATTGTTTCAACCTTTACCTAAAAATAATAGTTATGAGGATATTAGAGGAATCAGATATGCTGAGTATCTCATAAGTTTTAGACTTCAAATTGTAAGTTAATATAATATATAAGTAGAATTCTAGGTCTTTCCATTTCTAGCAGTAAATAAAATTTTATTACAGGGATTACTAATTTGTGTTATAGAACTATTTAAATGTTTGTTTTATTATGAATTTTGAAGGAGGTTTGTGATCTATATTATTTAGCACATTTATATTTTATATGCCTTTTACGCCTCGTAAAAGTCTTTTTAAACATTGGTAAGAGATGCGATTGCAAAAGAAATTTACTATGTCCAAATATAAAATTCCCTATAAAAATTAAAATAAGAAGTGAATAGTGATCTTACAAAAGATTTGCTCATGGCTCTTCTTGTGTCCTCATCAGCATCTTTATAAATGTCACGGAAAAATTTGTTCAAAGCTGCATCACCATCGAGCTTCTCTTCTTTTTCCTGAAAAACCACCAAGGAAACATGACCATACTGACTGCCCTCATTTCTGAGTCAGAATAAGATGTGAATTCAGAAGTAGATGACACAAAGAAATTGTTTAAAGATATACCTCCTTTTTGACTTGGGCTTCCAATTTATCCCAATCTACACTCTTTGGTTTCGAAGAAGGGTATGTGGGTCTTTGGATACCTGAAAAACAAGATAGCACAAAATACACTTCATATCTTAAGACTTGATCCTATCCAATAAATATGAATTTGATGCCAATGAAAGTAGTTGGGGTGTGGAAGGATTACTTTTCCAGCATGAGTACCTGATGAGACAATTGTTCTTTGTACAACTGGAACATCCATCCTAAACTCAAGGGATGTCCAGTGTACAGCATCAGCTTTTGCAAGACGAATTTCAACCTTTGTAGACATTACTTCATATCTACAGTTCGAAGGAATTATCTGTTTGCCAAATATGACAGCATCAAACAACAAAAAGAGTTAGCAATCACCAAATGCAGAAGCTATTAATACCACGTAATAGCAAAACCAAGGAAACAATTCACAAAAGGCTGCTACCTGTGTAGAAGGGTGACAGTTAGGAGAGTTATCCTCTTACAAAAACAGAATTGTTTTCAACAACACAAAGCAACACATTCAGTTCAAACTTCAAACAATGGTGTCAAAAGCATGAAATTAAGGCAGTACCTTCCCAAATAACCGAGGTTGAAAATTATATGCTTCTTCACCAGGTAGATCAATGGTAACACTGAGCTGTATTAGTTGGCATGTTGTCAGCCACTGTGATTCTAAGACAATTTAAAAAATGATGCAAAATGAGACGAATTGATGTGGACTTACTATTTGCTCACCGAAGTCCACCACGATATTCTTTTCTGGCACACGCTTTGCAAATATTGTAACAACCATTTCTTCTGGCGTCTGATAATATTCATGCCTGCAATACAAACTATTAGAAAACACAAAAATAAATAGAAAAGACACGCCTCTAGAAAGTGAAAAGAATTAAATTATATTTGGCTGAGTTTATAAATTGTTAATAAATACTCAAGCCACTTTTTATACACACATTTTGAAGGATGCACAGTATTATCCACTTATCCACTATTCATTTTTATGTATTTATAATTTAAATGGTTTATAAACATTTCCATAACATGCTCTACATGGACTTATGTGATCTACCAAAATAAAATGCCAAGATGCAATAAATACATGATGGACATTTGACGAGTCCGGAGGAATCCATGTCATAGTCAGTAATAATTATTAAGCAAATATAAAATTGATCACAGTACTATATGTCAATGTATTATGTGCCGACATGGATAAGCGTGTCAACGTTCGACACGCGATTTTTCAAATAGTACTGACACAATACGTGCCAATATGTTAATTAAAATCTTTACAATTCTTCATTTCCATAGTATAAATTTTATTTTATTTTTGTTCTCAATTTTTATTGTTAAAATTTTTAAAATATGATTACCAAATTGTTATCAATAGTCATTTTTAATTAAAAATATATAATATTTCTAAAGAAGAAAAAAGAATCATCATGATAGTGTCGGTATCCAACACGAGTCCGACAAGTGTCGGACACGGGTACATTACCATATATGAAGTGTTGTCAACAATCCTATGTTCTTAATAATTAGCAAGAAATTTGTAGAAATAATGTTAAGGTTGCTGTTAAAGAAATTCGAACCAACACCGAATTGGTATAGAATATTAACTTGTATTTTAATTTGGTAGATGACACCGCTGCATCGGACAAACTAATAGCTCCAGGAGCATCACTCAGAGTCACAGAACCTTGACTCAACAATTCTGATCTAGGAGTCACATTAAATGGTCCTTCGTCAACCAATTGCTTAAGCACTTCTCCAGCTTCCTCTGATTCAAGCAACCAAAAAATATCCAATAAATAAATCATAATTGTTCACTTATATGCAAAAAATAATATAATCTTAGCATAAGCAAGAAAACAACTTAACCACAACCAAACAGCTATGTAGAATTTTATAAAACTCGAACTCGTGGGTATGAAAACAAAGATTTAATCAAGTAATGGCCACAGAGAACAATCCACTTCAAGAATAAAAAAACTAAACGAAACAGAATTCAGTTTCAATTTGTTACCAAAAAGTGATCACTTTTATGACTTGTAATTAAAATAGACCTCAATTGCCACACGAGACAAACAAGCTTTTACTAACAACATCAGTACCAAAGCCCAAGCAATCGACTTAAAGACAACAAAGGATTACCTGCTATGTGCTCATTGCATTCCTTAATCAAGTTATTAAACCTCGAATCTTCAGGTGCCAAAGAAGCACCAGATTCCAACGCTGTCTTGGCAGTTTGGAATTCTTCAAGCTTAATACATGCCATGCTGTAAGCAAAAGACAAAATATTCAGCTGCCAAAAAGATAGGTGACAAAGGCAAAAAGAGAAAACATAAGCTTAATCATATTAAGTTTCCTTCTTTCCTATTTATTAGTAGAAATTCGTGTTGATCCAACAGAGACCGGTTCTTTCCCAATTAAGGAAGATATCTAGGGAAGCTTTTCCACATGAAATTGAGCAAAATCTTGTAAAGAAATAACCCACTTGTTTCTCAAGAAGGTTATGGGAAACATGTTCGAAATCATTTGATCAAACAGAGACCCAGCCACTTTTTCTTTTGGAAGAAAATTGAAATCCTCCCTTATTAAATGGTATTTTTTCACAGAAAGCAAGCACAAAATAAGAAATATATCATTTCACTAAGATTTCGAGAAACCGTCTTGTATTCAAGTTGATTTTGTCTCTTCCCCGGAGAAAAAAATGATCAAACCATCAGGCAAAGACGACTCTTAAGGCAAAATAGAGAGTAAACTAATCATGCATGTAAACTGAGATAGTTTGAGAATTAGAATTCAGGAAAAAAGGTTGAACTGATAAGATATAATGAAGATAAACAACTGCGATCCCATTATTAGCCTAAAGAAACAAAAACTCATCAAGAAAGAAAACCAAATGATCATTTCAATCTTATGCATCCCAAGTTACTGCAATCGCCTATAAAAATGAAGTCACAAGCAACGGCATTTTTTCATTTATTCAGTACCCATAATACAGCACATTACCAATTATTAGCCTAAAGAAACAAAAAATTTATTAAGAAAGAAACCCAAATGACCATTGTAATCTTATACATCCCATGTTACTGCAACTGCCTCTAAAAATGAAGTGGTCAGCAACAACATTTTTTAAATTTAAGCATTAGACGTATCATGTGGAGATTCTATCATTTTCCATGGGAAGCTAACAGGTGGAGAATTATAGTAATATCAAATTCCTGAAAGACAGCTTCGAACAGCGGGGCAAAGTCAAACCACCAATATAGGGTGCAAAAATTGATGCTGCAAGGATCTAGTAGCAACATGAAAAGAGTGCGTGCAATGAGAATTAGCATCATAATTAACAATTTCAAAACATAAAAAATGAAATACCATAAAAAATTAACTAAATGAACTCACCCCTTACGCAGATATGCTTTGGCCATTGAGGGGTCCAACTCAATTGCCTTGTTCCCATCAGAAATGGCTTCTGCTCCACAAAAAATTGAATAATGTAAGCGCCACTAGCACAAAATTAAAGTTTGTAAAACATGATAATAAAAGGAAAAAAAAAACAAAAAAAAGCAAACGAGTGAACCATTTTTAAATAGACCAGAAAAACTAAAATCTTGTTATATGCACATCAAACCCTCCAATAAAATCGTAACTCAGCAGATACACTAGCACTACACTCCATTCACTTTCACAGATTTTATTTAGGAAAATTTCCCGTTATCAACTTCTCTACGTTTTCAAGAAATATTTTAATTACCCAAGGTTTAATACATAAACACATATTCAATAAATGATACACATTAAAGGTAAGCCCTACTCCTACAGATATTTAAGATTGAATCCCAAGACTCAATATAGTATCAGTTACCAAATACCTTAAATGAGAACCATTACATCCATCTAAAGCTCTATCAAGAAGTTGAATTTCAAAGTTTGTGTTCTCAAATAAGCCATCTATAAATAAACGCTCGAGCAGCTATTCTTCATCTTCAAAAGTCAAATGAACAATATGATCGGGCCAAAGCTCAAACAAGCTGTTAGATTCCAGGATTGGTATTCTCAAGCTGGTCAGTGACCATGCTGCGGGAGCATGTTAAGGACAAATAAGGCGGAAATTAAATATAAAAACAGTAACCAACAGCTGGGCAACACAGTTACCTTTAAATTGAACTCCAGTACTCAATTATCAATAATACACACATTCAATGAATAATATTAGGAAGATACTTATATTGCATGTGATTAGCAGTCAACGTTGACGATATAAAAAAGCATCATAGTTTAAGCAAATAAAATGAAACACTAAAAATACCAGAGCAGACAATAATCTATGAAAGAGTAATTTAAGTGAGGTTCTAGGCATTACCAGTAAATTTTAGGAGTTTGATGTTGGCCTGAGCACGGTCGGCGAAAAGCTCTGCGGTGTTAGGGCTCAAAGCAATGGCGTGAGAGTATAAGTCAACGGCGAGTTCAAAATGGTCATCTATGAACGCCTCTCTTGCTTTTGTTTGCAGATCCAACGACGCCATTGATACACGATTGAGCTAACGAATCCCGTCTGAGTGTATGCAGGCCAGGTCTTTGTGATTCAGAAGTCAGAACTCTCTAGAAGAGCGAGGGCATATAGGTGGTGGATTGGAGAGGAGGGATTTGGTAGAGGTCACCTAACTAATTAATTTATTTCATGTTGATCACTTAAATCTTAATTTACTTCAAATTGATCACCCAACTTTCATTTGCCACCGTAATTAAATTCATGTTTGGCTAAAATTATAATTTTATTATAGCCCTTGTTTGATGCCATTTTTTTCAAAATGCATTTTTAATCATACATTTTTCATCAATCTACTATTATAAAATGTATTTTACCCCAGGGCTCAAACATGCCCATAGTTTCAAGTCAATCCTACATAACTGTCGAATTTATGGTTTAACTGTTTAATTTAAGTTATTATTCAGTTCCCACTTTCTAAAAATTATTTTTATCAAATTCATTTTTAAATATACATTTTATGAGACTCATAATTTTTAAATCACATATTTTATCAATTTGTATTAAAATTTACTAAAATTTTAAATTTTTTACTAAATCAAGAGGGGCTAAATAAGTTGTTACCTTTCAAAAGTCATTATTCTTGAAAAGGGTAAAATGTGCCATCGATCCATCCCAACTTATGGGCACAGTTGCAAAAATATAGTAGTTGGGATGTTATAGTGGGGAATATGGGCCATCGATCTCTCCCATCTTTTTCAATAATTTTTGGTGAATAATACTCTTCGATTTTCCGTGAATAATAATAAAAGCAACAACAACGCATTTATATTGTTAATAACTATTCTTTAATAATATATTTTTTGTAAGTCTACACCAAATGTAGCACAAAAAAATCAAGAAACATTGCATGGCGACATATATTCAGTATCATGATATCAAAATTTCCATAAATACCATATAAAAACATCATTCAATTAACTATCCTACTTGTCACTAGCATTATCCCATAGTGCATCTTTAACCGTGAAGCTAAACTTTCAACATAAATATTTGCATCGAGCAGACAGAAACTTATTGAGTACAAGATACCTCATATTTTTGTCTTTAGGATTGTAAAGTAGAATAGTCGATCCAAATAATAACATTTTTTTTAAATTTTTTTTGCATGTATAGTGGTGATGAGTCCATTTACTTACTGGGATCGTGGAAGTATATACTAACCACTTTAATCTAAAGTGTATCAATCCACGCTCCTTCAAAAACCACAAATCCCCGCGAGTCTATAAACTTACTAAGCACACTAAGGCATCCCCCAATAACATGCCTAGACCACCATCCCCATTAAAAGGAAGCTATATTTTTTAGTACAATCTTGTCTCTGTATCAAGAGAAAATCAAATCTAAATTTAACCCTATCTCGTTGACACAAGCTTACTAATATTCATCTATGGGTATGCCCTAAAGTCCTCCTCTTCCAATAATCAATCTTGAGACTATACACCTTTATAATATATTCTCTCATACAAACCAATTCTACAATGGCGAAAATTCTTCACGGCCTTACAATTATCACTGGATTCATCCTAAACCAACCAAACCCGAAAGTTAAAAATAATCCCTAAACTTCATTTCCACCCCGAATCTTACAACTTCCAGGATTTTCTTGTAGCTGGGTCCCACGACGGGTGTGGTCCAAGTTTGTTTTAGCATATGTTTGATAAGTGTTTATAAACACTAGCTAAAAAGACAAATTATTTATTATCCACTTATTTTGAGATATCTACGAATACTATCCAATTTATCAATCACTTATTTTTAGGAGTGGATCAATGACTAAATTTAAAAAAATTTTAAGTCGGGATAATATGTAAAATAATAATTAAACATAAAAAAAATTAATTATATAAAAAAAAAATTTACACATAAAAATCTGAAATGGGTTGGGACTGGGTTTGGCTAGTTCCCCCTAAATCGGCCAACGTTTATCTCTGTACAAACTTCAACACTTGACTAATATACGCTAAAACAAACTTGGAAATATTAGTTGGGATATGTTGCTTGCTGATTTTCCCTTGTTTCTTTGTTGGTATGTTATCATTGTCTTTATGGTGATTTATGTACGATATGCTAAGCTATTTTGAATAACTATGACATTTTATTTTCTATCCTTTTATGCATGTTTAGAATATTAGTGATTCATTAGTTGAAATCTTACTTTTAGAAAGGGTCCGGTGAATCGGGATTTGTCGATGGTATTATGTCACCTCAAGGCACTTGAATCATTTATAATGGAAAAATGAATTTAATATCTACAAATAGCGATAAAGAATATACATATTATCAAATCTTGTCCAGATTGCTATAACTGTAGATACAGAAAATGTTAAGTATTGAACCAAATGTGTCTGATGATTGATATAATATTAATCACCGATAATATATTTAAGGGTGCTTGTGCTTACAAGTTAAATTTCATTTTGGACATGTTAATTTAACTTTGTTGTCAATCTTTTGACAAATGAAACGTTGAAATGCTCAAAAGAAGAATAAAAAGGGAACTAGAGAAATAAAAGGAGTGGATCAAAGAAGTTTTAAAAAAAGGAAATGCAATACATGGTGCACTCGAAAATTCATAGGGTCACATAAGAGTTGTTATACATTGTATAAATTTCATTGCTGCAATGCGACAAATTTGCACTCCAAACCTGATCGCATGCTTTTTTGAGCGATTAATGCTACTTGTAGTACCAGTTTACGTGGTATTGGATGTCCACCAACTTTGAATTGAAAATGCATTACTCACAATTTTACTGGGCAATGTAAGGTAGAAGCTCACTATCATCTAAACTTACGCTAACACCGCTTGTGGTAACTTACGCTAACACCGCTTGTGGTATTTAGCATCATTATTTTTTGAACGCTCTACCCTCGCTCTCCATTTTGCCCTCCTCTTTTTACAAAACTTCCTTTACTTACACACTACATCGTGTTTCCTTAAAATAGAGGTGTATTTATACTTTTATGTTATGAAATTAGCTACTCGCATTAAAGAATTAAAGATGTAAGCGCGCCACGATAATTATTATATACCACTCACAGAATTAACAGTGACATGTTAGTTTGTACTCTTGCAAACTTTTTTTTTTTCCTTTTTTACAAAATAAATTTTGTTTTCTTCACAATTTTAGGAATTGCAAGATTTTAAAAATCGAAGGAGTTTGGTGTATTTGTAAGCAAAATGTCTTCTCTTGATATCATTTCAGCATATTATGATGGTTGGAAATGATAAACATATTTTTTTAGGGTGAAAATTCTCTTACTCAAAGAGGATACGAATAGTTTGATTAGAAAAATGAAAGATTTCTAATACGTTGATTGACTTGTTTGAAAATTGACAGTTTGTTTGAAAACTTGTAAGTGAAAAACAAATTGAATAGGAACTCAGGGAGTCTAAATGATAAGGTTTAGAAACCATGATAACTAATTTCTACTAAAAGTTCAATACTTTCAAAGATTAACTAGGACATGTACAACAAATTACTTAAAATCGTACGAAACTCTTTTATCTTCCTCCAAACACTGTGTTTCAAACATCTCCATTATTACAAGACAAAAAATATGGACATTTCTTATTATAAAACTATAATATAGATCAATCTCATCACTCCACTCGCTCTACCACCACTTGCTTAGCAGCCACCAATGTGGATCAGTGCCACGATTTTTGGATACATAGCACTTAAATCATACTCCACTCCTCCTTGCTATTATAAATGCATTATTTCAGGCAGCTCAGGTGCGTTTCTATTTGTTTTCAAAAAAAAAAAAATGAACTTTTAGCTGTAAAATGTAATAAAATTTTAACCTTATGCTATGCAATTTGAAGTTTTGAACAGTAGATGTGAAGGAGAATATTTGGAATATGCCAAAATCGCACTGCTATAAGTATAAGCGTGATGAATCCGTAGAAATATCCATCACAGAATCAAAAGTAGAAACGCCGATAAAGAGTAGAATACTAAACACTTCTAAAATGGAAGCCTGAAAGATAACCACACACTGCAATCGCCATAAGGATGCTGATGATCGAACCTCCCGTCGCCGCCGGCCGTTTCTCCGCAGCGAACTTCGACTCCGCCACCCGCCTCCTCCCTCGCTCCGCCGCTTTCTTTGTCCCCCGGTAACTATACTACTTTAAAAACAATGGACGTCACCTAATTTTGATTGAAGCCAACTGCTCAATTAATTGTACATCAATTTTTTTTTTCAATTGGAGCTCGGTTTTATGTGTTATGTTTGTCGGTTGAGAACTGGAGGAAACGAGTAAATTTTCCTTTGAAACTGTAAAATGCTGAATCTATTGGCGTTATTATTTGCTGTGCAGGAATAAATATAGAAGGTTAACGGATAATTTAGTTGGAAGAAGGTGCAATGGAAGGATCAGAAACGGAAAAGGATTAAGAGCGATGGCAAAAGAGCAGTCGAGCTCGGGGCCAGTGAAGCAGAGTGCTAAGCCTCAAAGGTATCACCCGTCCGAGGAAATTGCGGAGTCAGAATTAACGGCCAATCAATCGGCTAGACTCACACCAGCCGAAACTACTCGAACTATAATTGAGGTAGCTCTGAAGAAAAATAATTTGATTTCAATAGTTATTTGATTTTACAGCATAAAATCTCTTAACAAAATATGTGATGCTACTTTTATATTGAAATTTGATTTCTTAGGTGAATAGCAAAGCGACACTGATGTTTTCAGGTTTCTTGAGTGACGAAATTCAGGAGAACATTTTCTGGCCAGATTTACCTTATGTAACTGATGAGTGTGGAAGTAAGATGTTTGCAGTTGTGTTCTCATTGCTGTTTTTCATAACATTACATGTGTTAATGTACTGAAGTTTTATCTGATTTTGTTATTATGTCAGATGTTTACTTGCAAGTGAAGAACGATGAAGATGTTTTGCAAGCTCTAACTTCTGAGGAAACCATTGTGGTAAGAGCTAAAAATATACATGACCAAAAGAATTGGTTCGTATATAATTTTACTGGAAATATTAGCTACGCAAACCTGAAAACATTATTTACATCTCCTCTTAATTGCCTGGCAATTGCTTAGTCTGGTGTATGTTTTTTCATATATATCAATATGTGGTGAAGAATAGATATTTTTCTCGATTTCTATGGCATTCTTGATTCGGTCTTCATGCAGAAAGAAACTCTAGTGCTAGCTTGAAATCAACGTGAGAAGATACGATGTTATGTAATACCCAGACACTCTTGATTGCCAAGATACATATTATATTTGCACTCTGCTTAATGTCAAAGATGAACAAAATCAGAGAAAATGGATATCGGAAAGAGAAAAAAATATTCTGGAAAATCATAGGTTCAACCAGCATAAGTAGTATTTGCTCTCTTTGCTAATGTTTAAGACAAACAAAATCAGAGAAGTTTTCAGACTAGAGAACAAAGGCGTTCAGAGGACTGATGGGTTCTTTCAACTTAAATTAATAATTTACGGAGGCTGACTTTACTTTTTTTAAACAATGCAGCAAGTTATTATTGGACTAGATACAGAAGAAATAATCAGTGAGATGGAGGAAATTGATTTTGGCATAGACGAGCAGGATGACGACAATAGCGATTTTGATGAGGAGGAGGACAATGATGAGGATAGCGACGATGGTGAAGATGATGATAATTATGAAAAGGTGGAATCTCTTTATTCAAATTATGTAAATCTTGAATGCCAGAACTGTAGCACTGAAGTCTGTGAACCTTGATCATATGCTCATGTGCAGGACTTGGTTGCCATTCTTGATGACGACGAAGACGAGGATGAGGAATCTGATGGATCACTAGGGGACTGGGCTAAATTGGAGACAATGCAATCTTCTCATCCTATGTATTTTGCCAGAAAGTTAACTGAGGTAACTATCTTTATCAAATTCTTTTGTTCAACGTATAGAAGTAAACCAAAAATTGAAATATAGTTATTCTTGCCATGGCTGCCTAAGTAATTTTGGCTTATCTTTGAACTAAACATATACTCCTGTTATATATTTATATTATATATTATCATTGCATATCTCTTTCTACTTCATTTTAATTACCAATTTTATTACCTCTTCAATCTAGTAAATCTATTTGTTGTACAGGTTGTATCAGATGATCCCGTAGATTTTATGGAACAGCCTTCTGTTGGTCTTGCTATACATGGCCTTCTAAGACCTGCATTTATGGAAGAACACTCCGTAATACAGAAGCATATGTCTGGCCATCAATCAAGCAATGCTGATGTAAATCAGATTGCCAAAGAACAAAAGCCAGGAGGAATTGTTAAGATCAACGGTCATAAACATGAAAAGGAACCGGCTCAAGATATCCCAACTTGGTCAGAGGAATTGGAGAAGGATGAAAGTCTCAGAAATGGAATTTCGTTTTACAAGCTAGAGATGATTAAAATTCAGTTAGTTTCAGCACACGGACATCAGGTAAACTTTTAATTTTCATTTGGTGAATCTCAAATAGCACGATGTTTTTCATTCATTGGACTTGTTTTTTCTACTGTTGAAGGATTTTATGTTTTCAGGTTTGCCCCAAAAGAGCTGTTAAATTTCAACACTCTCTTTCTGTTTTACTTAACTCAGGATCTTGATCACTATATTAAATAGTTTTCACTCAAAGAGGCATATTCTTGCAACTTGCAAGCAGTCTTAGATACTGTAGAAGTCGTCCATGCCACAACTGTTATGAAATTTCTTTTAGCCTGTGTATTCCATGGACGAGAATGTTATTTTACAGTGTTTTGCATTTCACGAAACATCACAACGGAATGAAAAACTTCTCGTGGAATACACTTGGTAAGAAAAGAGAAGGCATATGACATCAAGAGTTAGGAGAATGAACTAGGATTTGCTACCATGGTTAATCCTGCATGTGCAAGGTCTATCGTATCCTTTAACACTCCGTCGAAAGGTGGAGCATGTTTATCATTTATTTCCAACTTGTTACCAGTAGTACTACCCCTCTGACCACTCAGTGGCTTAATGATTAGATCAGCTAACGCCTACCTGGTATGCAACCTGATTATAGTACACTAAGTCCTGAGTGAGAATGTACATTTTTAACCAAACAAATTTGCAAGTAGCATGAGCTATTGCTTGATACTTCAGACCTTATAATCACCTTGGGGACTGCATCCTGCTGCTTATTTTTCCAAAGATACTGTTTTACTGCTGGTGAATACATAGTATCCAGCTGTTTTACCTTCTATCAAATTGAGATCTAGCCTAGTTGGCATCGCTGCACCTTTGATACTTAAAAAGTGCACATCACAGCATCCTTGACTACTCTTGGAGAGGTAAAAGACTGACTAACCATACAAAACGATGTCTGGTCCTGTGAGTTGTGACTATGAGATAGTTCAATTTTCCAACTGATCTTCTATACCTTCCAGGATTATCCTGTAATTCACATTGATTACCTCCAAGATACTTTGATCTATAGGAGTGTTTGGACACCCTAAATTCAAGTTTAGAGAACAGATCAATAACTTACTTTCTCTGACGCGGAGGGATCCCATAAATTGACCTCATTCAGCATCCAAAAAGTTCCTTTAACTGCCTTAGAGCATTGTTCTGGTATGGAAACTATTTTAAGCTTTGAATTCCTGTGCAATCATCTCTCATGATCTTTGTGTCGGCAACATATTGACAACATTGTGTAATTAGTATGCTTGTAGAACAATGAGTGATCTACACCAAATATCTCCAAACCCCATAGGCCATAACTACACCACTATACCTACCAAATTATGCTCTAGGATGCCATTTAAGGCCACACAGTGTTTGCATTTGCCGCTCAAGGAATATTTCTTACACGAATTGCTTGGCAATAAAGAAAGAGCCTAGGCTTCCCCTGAGCAACAAAACTAGGAGGTTGCTTCACATCTACCACAGCCTCAAGATTTGCATCACCACGCAAACAGGCATTGTTTACATCTAATTGATGTAAAGCCGATTAAAAGAACCAGAAACCTGATAAAGGAGACCCTCCCTACTGGGAAAAGGTTCTAAAGTGATCCAAACCCAATGTGTGATGAACTTTCGTTTAAATACCCAATTACAACCCACACAGGATTTACCAGGTAAAAGAGTTAATAGACATATCATTTTTGGTGCAGAGCAACAATCGCACCTGGCACGGAGCACTGTGATGATGGGCAGATGAAGCTTCTGAAAGAGACTTAGGGAAGGAGATGGAGTCAATTAAATTAACAAAAGGAGAATGAACGTGGAAAAGATGACAATGTACATTTGCTCATAGTTCTATGCTAAATGGAAAAAAAATCCCCATCTGAAAGATGCAACGGATATTGAAAGGAAAGAAAGGATTTATGTCTACTAGTAGAAGGCAACATCTTATTTGCAATAGTAATAAATATAAGATGATCATACAACTATTTCAATAATGTATTAATCAAAACCAGTCTTGCGCATTAGAAGTATATAGAGTAATGCATTTAGGAAAACGAAGACCTGTCTTATACTGATACGTTCTTCATTATACATGGATTCAGCTGTTTCACTACAGAAATATACTTGTTTTCCGTGTGCAAATTCTGCTGTTGTAATCACCTTTGCTTATGTAATATTTTTTTCTGTGTTGAAGGTAAAACTTTAAAAAAATTTAAGTTGACTGGACTGACATTTCAGATTTGATACATAATCTTATGCGATAATATTTTAACTTGCATTATGCATCCTCTGAAACATATTGAGGTGTTATGCTTTTTTCTACTAGCCTGAAAAGCAAAACTTTTTGATAATTTTGTGCTTGCTGTGCAGATCTTTGTTGAAATAGAAGATTTTAGGAGAGCCCGACCTGATGTGATATCACATTCAGCTGCAAAAATTATATCCCGTCTTAAAGCCGGTGGAGAAAAGACCACCCAAGCTCTTAAATCTCTGTGTTCGAGATGCCTGGGTATGCAAGTACAGGTAACTCGCTAGAGTGATATCTAAAAATTTATAAATATTATGAATTGGAAATGAAATGATTAGCACAAACAAAGAGAAAGGAAGAACTTGAAATATTACTTGGTAAATAATACCTGGTATCATGTTATAAATGCTTAGCTTTTCCTGCTGTGGTTGAACGTGACAGCATAATGAATCTGAAAGAATCAGTAGCCACCCTCTCCCTGCTTGTGTGGACTTTAATCCAGGCTGTTTTTCCACCCTGAAAATATACCATTTAATTCCTTGAGACAAATTATTTAACATAGTGATTGGCGCTTGAGTTTCTGTTCATAATCTTGAATCATCTGCTGCTAGTAACCATTCGAGTGTCTTGTTACCAGAGGAAAGACAATCTTACATGTCACCAGAGATTTTTTGATAAACAAAGGTAAAATTTGCTGCTAATATTATAATTGAAATTATGACAGGAGGTAGCTCTTATAGGCGTGGATAGCCTTGGTTTTGAATTGAGAGTTTGCTCAGGAACACAAGTGCAGACATTGCGCTTTGCATTTAAGAAACGGGTATATATTTAATTCTTTTGGTTGCATCAACTACCTTAAAGATTCCAATTTTGTCTTGTAGGCTGTTGTTTGTCTTGGCCATGCCTTCATGGCTTCATCATGTCTACTGTCCATATATGACTAACATTATAATTATGTCATGACGCATGGCTGACGTGCATACAATCTACGCAAATTAGACACTGGAACAGACAAGGTTGTGAGTGGAATTTCGCGTTACGTACGGGGATAAGATTACAAGTTGGAATAGAAGCCGGGGTCTTACTGAAATTTGAACAAATTAAAAGTTTTTAACAAGAACTGAGATTCATTATTTTATTATTAGTTCGTACTGCTAGTTGCCAGTGAGGAGAAATTCGACCGCAATTCTTTCCTTACACTGAAGTATGTTGCTTTTGCAGGCCTCTTCAGAGTATAGTGCTGAAAGACAACTGAATGATCTACTATTTCCGAGATCCCAGAGGCATCAGCAAAAGAAAGAAACTCAACAGACTGAATCTTAGCATGTTGTAAATTCTGGTCACTTTGTGTGTGCCCTAGATTCAATTGATTTTGGACATAAACATTTTGATATATAATTGATGCATTTTATTTATGGCAGATCTATTATTTAATTGAATTAATATTCTAATAAATTAAATAATAGAGTCCATATATTTAAGTTTTAGTAAGAGTTGTGATTGTGAGTTACAAATTATATATGATTGAATTTTAAATCATCCATGGTCGTAAGTAATAATGATATGCGAATATGGTTATTACGGATAGACCATCACGTGTAGCATTTCTTACTTGTGAAATAAGTAGCTGATCTTACGTGATAAAATGTGAGGACATTTAATTGTATACATAAATGTTTTGTTATTGAATAAAATATTGAAGACTTGTTGGGGAGATTTTACGTGAATAACTATCTGAGTGTCAGTGGTCAATCTCTAACGTTCGGTAGTGGAATTAGTCATTCGACCTGAAGTCATCATAATGTCTTATATGAGGACAGTCATACTTTGGTGATGTTAGATATTGCTCTACCAAGGATCACTAATACGGCTTCGGTCTGTTAACGAGATTAAGATTGAAGAAGATTACGCCCAATTGAAGAAAATTACGCCCAAAATTAAGAGAATATTNCTCTACCAAGGATCACTAATACGGCTTCGGTCTGTTAACGAGATTAAGATTGAAGAAGATTACGCCCAATTGAAGAAAATTACGCCCAAAATTAAGAGAATATTCTTGCACATATTCATATTTATACCATACATAGAATTACCATATTTAGATTAATTGTAATTATATATATTATTTTGTATGGAATAGAAAAGGCATTCAGCCAAAATTATTTACATGGTATCAAAGCCATACCGATAGAAATCATCGTTGAATCCCAAATTTTCTTGGTGGTCCGAGTTCTGTTACAGAGTCCTTCTGTATCGTGGGTGTTCGAAGCGGGTTCCAGCATCTTTGTTGGTGGTTGGCGCGACTCGGCGTCGTTTTATCTGTCACTGTGAAGGCGATTTCTTGTGTGGGTGTTCGCGGAGTCTCAGGCGTTCCGTGGTCGACGCAAATCCAGTGATCGATCTCAATTTGACGTTTCTTCGTGGCTGCTGTTTGAGTGGGTAGCACCACCATCTTCTTCGATTGGACGGTGTCGCAGCGTCTTCTTCTTCTTCTCAATTGGCCGGTCGGAATTTAGGGTGGGTCGAGGGTGCGAGATCTCTGTGGTTTTTGTGTTGGTGGTCAATTTCAGTGGGTGGGCTGCGATTTAATTGGGCTGTTGCTTTTGTGTTGGTGGCTAATTTCAGTGGGTTGTGCTGCGATTTAATTGGACCGTGTTTATTTATTGGGTGTCTTGGGTTTGGGTCATATTTTATTGGGCTCATAATTAGTGGTGTTAATTTTGGGATTTTTTTTATTTTTATTTTTGGGAATTGATCAGCAACTGGATCAAATTAATTGGGCCAACAATTTGGACTTTAATTAATTTGGGGTTTCCAAC